>CANXYC012432877.1:0-55372 GCA_948193065.1 Aleurites moluccanus | reverse complement strand
TTTAGAAAAGTAAATAGTTAAATAAAAATTAATTATTTTAATTTAATAAAAAGTAATTTTAAATTAAAAATGATATTTATTTTAATTTTAATTAAATAAAATAATTAATTTTTATTTAATTATTAATTTATTTTATTTTTTTATATATTTAATTTAAAAAAATATTTTTTTATAAATAAATAAATTTTTAGGGACTAAATTATAATTTGTCAATTACTTTTTAATCTTTGTGGAACCAGGGACAAAAGTCAACGGTCAAAATAATCGGAATTATAGATTTTAATAATGTTAGAGTCAAAATTATATCTCGAAAAATATTAAGAGTAAATGTATTCTTAGAACTAAATAGCAAGGTTAAAATTGTACATTATCTTAAGGTAATAAAAAACTCAAGGGTAATATTGAAAAATGAACGTAAACTCGTTTTGGCCGAACCATTATAAATCTCTGTGTTGATTCTTTTCTTCTCTTTATTCATCAAAATTTTAATTGGTCATTATTTTTTAAAAGACAATCAATTCCTTCTCCCATTCTTATTAGTTGCCAAAGGACCCAACATGAGTTATTTTACTAGTGTTTAGATCATTGACTTTTACATCATCAATTATGTAATTTGCCACATGAAGATGACGTGACACTTTTAGTCAGTGTTGTTGGCTGACGTATCATTCATGTGTGTCAATTCGATCTTCTTCTTTTTTTGAGTAAGTAGTCGGTGAAATTTTTTTCAAAGCCTGGTGATTAATCTTTTACGATTTTTCGACTAGTGATCACATTAAAATAATTTTCAAAGTTAAGTGATCACAACATGTCAATCACGTGTCATATTCCATCATTATCATCTGTTTATATATAAGTCATATATTTCGATCCGATGAATTTTCTAATAAGTGAATATTTAATGAAATATTTAATAAATATTAGGTATTAATTTATAATGATATTTTAATTAATTATTAAAATAAAATAAAATAAAAAATATTATAATTTAGATATCAATAATATCATTTACCCAAAAAGGTACTTGGGTAAAAAAAAAATTTAATACTATAAAATCTCTAATGATATCATTTACCCAAAAAGTTGCTTGGGTAAAAGAAAATTTAATACTATAAAATCTCCAAACACTAATGTTGAAGCCAATTTTAAAGAAAACACCAAATAAGTCAAATCAATCTTGAAGAAAAGGTACAGCGGAAATTTGGAATTGAAGAAACGTGCTAATGCTAATGGCAGCTTCTTCATTTTTTTTTTATACAAACATGGAATATACTACTGTTGCGCCTACGATCATAGCCCTTTTGGTCCACCATTAAATGGTTTATTATGATTTTTTTTTAATATTTAATACATATATTATTGTTCCTCAAAGCCATAACTTTTGACCTAACAGTAACTCTAACGTAATTGATTGGGAGAAAATATATTTCATAAATTTTAATTGATAATAACATGTAGATTTTTATTTTACATTAAAATCAAGCAAATAATTACTAGAATATCTATAAAACAATAAAATTCATTGTTAAATTCGATCAGACCGAATTGATTAAATCAAAAATCAAATTTAAGATTTATTTAAATTAAATAAATTATTTTTAATAATAATTTAACATTAATAAAAGTGACGGATTAGTCGGGTTTAGATTGATTATTTATTTAATATATAAAAATAAAAATAATAATAATATTAAGACACGACATTTGATAACTTATAAAAATATAATTGTTTTAATAATTTGTGCCAAATAAATTATTGATAAATTTCATATACAAACAAAATCTTATAAAAGTTAATTTATTTATTTTTTCATAATTTTTTTTAGTTACAATAAAATTTACATTTTTCAAATTATTTTTTATATTTCCCAAAACTATTCTAATTTAATTTACATTAATATATATATTTAGAATTATATTTTTAATATTTTTTACTATTAAATGACATTAATATTGTAAAATTTTAAATTTAAATATTTAATTTACATAAGACCAAGTCGGGTCAGAAAACTTTAATAAAATTACTAATTTCAGATCCTAATTAAAGTAATTAAAATGACATATTCAACGACCTCTAACAAGGTCTGAATCTAAATCAGACAATGAATAGGAACTAATATCATTTGTAGATGGTAGAAAATGAGTACTTGAATCTCTAGATACTTCACGGCTACTTGAAACAAAATCAATATCAGGCAATGTAGCATTTCCATCCAAAAACTGAACGACTTGTCTCATAGTAGGCCTAGCAGTTGGTAAATAGTGTGTACAAAGCAAACCAAGTTTCAGAACCAACTCTGTTTCTTCAACCACATAATTACCTTTCAATCTTGGATCAATACATCCAAGAATAGACTCTCTTTTCCAGAAATCAAAAACCCAATCTGCCAAAACCACCTCCGACGATCTTGGCTCTACAGGCCTCCTTCCACAAGCAACTTCAAGCATAAAACTCCCAAATGCAAACACATCACTACTAGTAGTTGGCGTGCCAGTTCTTGTAAGCTCTGGTGCTAAATATCCCACCGTTCCGACCACACAAGTTGTTTGAGGATTTGCTCCATGATCATAGAACTTACAAAGCCCAAAATCTCCTAATCTTCCATTAAAATCTGCATCTAATAAAACATTGCTGGCTTTCACATCTCTATGCAAAACAACTTGTTCCCATTCTTCATGGAGATAAAACAAAGCAGATGCTACTCCTTTAATTATTTGATATCTATGAACCCAATGAAGATTTGGTTTTTCATTGCTAAATAAGAACTTATCAAGACTTCCATTAGGCATATATTCATAAACCAAGAAAAGCTCTCCTTTTCTCCTGCAATAACCTAAAAGTCTCACCAAATTCCTATGTCTTAACCTTCCTGTGCTTGCAATTTCAGCTACAAATTCTTTCATCCCCTGTTTTGAATCATGTGAAACTTTCTTGACAGCAACTTGTAAATTTGATGAAGCTAACACTCCTTTATAAACCCTTCCAAAACCTCCTGATCCAAGAAGTTCTTTCTCTTTAAAACCTTTAGTTGCTTTGTAAAGATCCTTGTAGGAAAATCTTTGAGGACCATATTGTTGTTCCCAATCTTCTCGAATTTCTCCATATCTCTTCTTCCTTATTGCATAAATAGTCGCGGAGATAGTTATCAGAAAAATAATTAGTACTACCAATGGTAGAATAACTATTAGTTCTAATTTACTCTCTGATTTTCTTTCACGAGGAAGTGGAGGAAGCCTTGAAAGATCAAGACTTTGTGCTTGCCCTGTTTTATTGAAGCTCCACCCAAGAATATAATGGTGACTTGCAGCTGCACCAGTAGAAGCAGAGAAACCAACATACATAGAATTCAAGAAAATTAAAGAAAGATCAATTCTTGTTGACAAGAGAGGTTTTTCTGGTTTCTTGATGGGTTTTGGAGCTACTGTTACATTCAGTAGCTTTTCCGTTTGATTATAATCTATCCATATCTGTATTGGATTTCCATTTGTAAGCTCTAAGCTCTTGTTTTTCGCTTCTTTTGTAGAAAAGTAGGAAATTGGAGCTGATTCAATGGAGGTTAAACTGTTGATATCTACTCCCACATGGTTGTCGTTGATATCTCTAAACTCAGGGCTCGTTACAGTATCTAACTCGATGGCAAGCAAATGGTTGGAAGTTAAGTTTATTGTAGACGAATTAAAGAGTCCAAGATATTGAGTTGCTGCTGCCTCTATGAACTCTATAGATGGTGAGATAGTAAAGGCAATTCCATGGCCACCATTTTGATGTGGAAACTCAGGAACCATGGCAAACACAAAATTGGTAGAAAATGAGAAGGATGAAACAGAGTTGTTATTGAAATGGATTGGGAATTGGAAGAAAGCATGACCAATTTGTTGGTGTGAAGTATTTGTGAGCTCTAATAACCCATTTGGATGGATTTTTGCTATCCCATTGAGTTTCAGATTGGCTCCATTGAAACCATTATTGTAGATGAATTGTTCTGCCTCTTGAGCTAATAATAAAATTAAGGATTTAGAGCACATTAAAAGAGATAGCAAAATATGAAGTGATTTAAGAAATCTTGCCATTGTTATTGTTAGGAAAGAAATGATGTTTTTCTACTTTGCTTTGATTTGTTAAATACTATTCTTATGACATGGCTTTGCATAAAAAAAAATGGAGTCGGCCAACATTTTATTTGATCATCCTTAAACATTTTATAAATATAATTAAAAATATTTATATAAAATTATTTTTAAAAATAAAAAAATTCATCAAATTAAAAAAATTATTCATACAAAAAAACATATTTTAAAAAGTTTAAACACTTTTTTCAATAATAAATTTGTCATTTATTGTATCCTCAATGCATAATAAATAAATGAGAGTATGAGAAGATTTTGAAGAAATGCCCATAGTTACTCTACAAAGGAGAAATTCTTGTCTAGTAGAATAGAAAATTCTCTCATAGTCAAATCAATTAGTGATAATTCAGTTTTCTATTTAAAATTTGTGGATTTGTGGATGAAATTCAATTAATTTAAAAAAATTTAAATTAATAAATTTTTATTTATAAAATTCAAAAAGTAAAATGAGATTTAAAAATTTAATACCATCGTAATATATTTTAATTAATATAATTTTTATATTTATATTTTTACAATGAAAAAATATTAATATTATTTTTTATTTTACATATTCTTTATCCTATTAAATTATTATATACATAGAAGCTGTTTGATTGGCCGATTAAATATTTCTAATTATCGATTACCAATATATGCGTCGTCAATTAAAAAAATTTATATTATTTAGTTGGTCAACTAAAAACTTCAATTATGATAAAATTTATTTTTAATCGATAAATCTTACAAACAGCGATAAACTATTTATAACGATTCACGATTTAGTAATTATAATTTTATACTAATCATAAATTTAACAATCGCACTACCAAACACCTCCATAATTTCTTCTACTTTATTTCAAGAAATGCCAAAAAAATTAAGTGAGGCTCATGTTGAGCTAGTTGTATATGTCAAGGAAGTAGATGGGGAAAGTTCCACTAAAGCTCTCTTATCTTATTTTGCGTGACCGGTTTGATTTGGTCATTTATGTATTATATTGTAAAATTATGGTGCTATTAAAAAGAAAAGCATTTTTATTTTGACGTGTGAATTGGGACCAATAATAGCATGTAGTTGCTAATCTATGAGATTAATATAACATATAATTAAAGCAGAGTTAAAAGAGTTGTTTAAAAAAAAATTGCCAAGTAATTCCATTTAAAAATTAAATTTATAAAAAAAATCATCTTATTAATTTTTTTAAATATGTTTAACGAATTTCCTAACGATTATATATATATATATATATATATATATATATATATATATATATATATGTTTTGCTTTTGCTTTCAGGTGGTGAGTTACATATATATATGTTTTGCTTTTGCTTTCTTAGGTTGGTGAGTTTCTATGAACTTTCCAAAAAGTTTGTTCTGTTTTGGATTCTTTATGAAGTAATATAAATAAATAAAAAATAGTAAGGAGGAACCTTTCATGAAAATTTGTTATTGGATTTAATAATAATTCATTATATAATATTTTCTATCTCATTCAAATATTATTTTTTATCTATATTATTTAATATAAATCTCATATAAATTAAATATAAAATATTAAACAAACATATATAAAATTCAACTTTCTTAAAGTAAAATTTCAAATTTACTTTTAATTTCAATTGGACAAAAATTTTAATTATTTTTTCAATTTTCGATATATTTCAAATTATTACCTTATAATGAATTTTTTTAGTTATTTTTCGCTCAGTGTTAAACTTTCAAATTTATTTTTTTATTCATATTAAGCTTTTAATTTCACCCTATAATGAGATTTTTTCAAATTTATTTTTTAATCCGAGTTGACTTTTAATTGTATCAATTTAATTTTAATAATAAATTTATAAGTGTCAATTAGGTCTAATCTAAAATCAGTTGTCATTTTAAATGAACATCAAAATATAAATTTCACATTGATTAAATATAATATAATATATTAAATGGACATATATATAATTAGACTCACTAATTTCAATTGTTAATTTTTAACTTTGCAATATAATATTATATTTTTTAAAAAATTTTATATTTATTATTATTTTATTTAGAAAGAATATTTTGAAAATATTCTAAAAGAATATTCTCAAAATATGTTAAAAATTAAAAACCTAAAATTTATATTATTTTAATAATAATAATAATTATTATTATTATTATTATTATTATTATTATTATTTTAAGGGGAGTGGGGACCTGAATTAGTTGTCCTCAGACAGCTAATCACGAATTCTAAAAAAGAGAGAGAGAGAGGAGCTATTATCCGGTCAGCCACCATGTGCCGCAACAGGAGGAAAAGCCGCCATAAACGATCCAACTGGTGAAGTTTCGCTGCCTTTCGAGGGTTGTACGTGCCTACACACTCATGCCAAAGTCTCGCTGGCCAATATGTTTTTCGGCCATTTTAGACTATTTTCGACCTCCTTTTCAAGAAATTCCAGTACGTTGGACTCCTTTCCTCCTCAGCTTTCATTTGACACCTCATTTATATTTTTTGGAGCTAATTTAAAATTTTGATCGGAATCTAGTCTAGAACAGTAACTTTTGGTGCTGTTTTCCAACAATCTCCGGTGAGTGGGAGAAAGTGGCTTACAGTTTCAGATTCCATACATCAAGACAAATCCGTTGATACTCTAATTGCTACCAACAGTCATTGTTAAAAAAATTTCTGTAAATTCAGTCTGGTGCTTAGTGAATGAGTGTAACACTTGTATTTTTAATTTTTTTTTAAAAATATATTTTATTGAGAATTAATAATTATTTTAAGAATATTTAATAAATATAAAAATATTTTTAAATTTATATTATTTTATTTTTACTATAAAGAAACAATTATTTAAAAATAAAGAAAAATATATTTCATGGATTTGATTTTAATTTTAAAATCGTATAAATTATTGAGTTAAGTTTATTATGTATTGATGATTATTAATTTTGTACTTATTTATTTATATAGTTAAGTTAATTATTTCAAATTATTATTTATAAATTTATTTATTTTAATTAATTGGTTAGATAATTAATTAGCTAAATTAAATATTTAATATTCTATAATATTTAATATTTATTTATTTGATTATTTATGATAAAGAATATTCTATTAAACGTATGCAAACATAAATATAGTTATTTGTATATATATACATCTTCCTTTTTAGGACAGTTTAATTTTGGACAGTGCATGTCGTAATCTATCAAAATTTATATCCATTTTTCATTGAATAGAAATTTTCCTACAAAAATCAAAAACATATAAGATATCAGATTAGATATTTGTGTAAAAATTTATATTATATAGTTTACATATACTCATAATTATTGTTATAATGGATTATTTAACAGGAGTGTTATTGTTTTTATTTCAGACGACTATATTCTAATTTTAAAAAAGATTCTGCTGAAATCTTGATCAATTATGAAAAGTTATTTCTTTTAAATTTTAAAATCATATTTGAGTATTTTATTCTAATAATTCTTCTCGTATTCCATACTAATGTTTTATGTATATTTTTTGTAGTTAGTTAGCGGGCGCTCTGAGGAAGCCAGACTGTTTGGTAATCATTAAGTTTTGTAAATGATACTCTCTAATATATTTTTCTGTTTTTTATGAATATGAATTTATATATATATATAACTAGGGACATGTGCATGTGTATGTTGAATTATTAATTGTGTTGTATATTATGTGTAGTTGTTGGATGAGATTCGGATGATATAAAACTATTTAGAATGTGGGTATGATATTATGGCTTTGATGTAATGAGCATATTATAATGGGCTATGATTGACATGATGATGAAGGTTTGCTCATCGCTTAGCGTTGTTTGCCAGTCAGGTTGATATTATTTAACTAGGACTGTTACGACGGAATTCTAGGGAATAGATTATGAGACAATTTGGATTAAGAGAGTCAGATAGGAGATCGACTTCCCATATCGCGGTGTAGTGTGGTTTCTGTTGTCTAATTTTCATCCATATTTGATTATGCGATTATTTATCTGTATAACATATTGCATAAATATTTTTTTTAATAAAATTATTAGATGACACCAAGTGAGTATATCTATTATGCATATTTATCTATAAATCTAAAGTTCTGCATTATTATTTATGTGTTTGTTTTGTTGTTTATATTGTTATTTCTTGAAAGTTTGAATTGTTTAGTCAAAGGATACTAGGAATTTTTTATTTGATTGGCGATCTGTCAAGCAAAATTATTTTTATGGTAATGATAATAAAATACTGGATATAATAGCCTTAATGGATAATGATTTAATTTGGGTTCAAATTATGCTTAATAAGTGAGTCATAACTCTGGTTTCATAACAGTTATAATTGTCATATTTCTAATTTATCGTTTAGTATAGTGTCACACTGAGTACAAATTTATACTTTTTCATTTTCTAATATTGATTATATACTTTCAAATTTGGGAATGTGACAGTGAGTATCGTTCAAAAATTTTGAAAAATTATTTTTTGATACATATTTAGTAGTTAGATATTTTTGTGATGAGTGGATAATTTTAAATAATATTTAATGATAATTTAGATATATATATAAATTTCAATAAATTCGTTACACATTAACTTACAACAATATCATTGAATTTTAATGATATTGTTTTTACATATGAATTTTTAAAGTTATAAATTAAAATTTAAAAATATTTATATATATTAATAATAAATTTAAAGACAGTAGAGAGAAATAAATTTAATATGGAATAAATATAAAAAATTTATAAATAAGTGAATATTAAATATAATATAAATTAATTAATTTTATATAAATAAATTTAAATATTTACTCATTTATAATCTACTTATATAATCTTATAAATTTTAATAAAATATGATTTAATATATATTCAATAAAAATATATTTAATTACGTTATATTCTATTATTAATTACGAATCTTATCCAAGGTTTCTTTGTTTTTTCTTTTATATTGTTAACACAACAATATTATTCCACAAAGTCACTTTATCTTCTTTGCGCTGCAATGTATTGGACCGACAATCATCTAAAATAAAGATTCCTATTATAAAATAAACGTTGCCATGGAACATCCACTAAGGAAAATTAAAGTAAATTATCTTTAAATAATGCAACAAACTTTATGTTTTTGGTAAATTTTAATGCGACAATTTTTTTAATATAATATTGTGGATCAATTTTTTAATACAATACATCGATTTTTTTTTAATTTGATTAAAAAAGATTAAAATTTTCAAAGTAGGCCTTTATTTTGTTTTTAATTACACTTAAAATTAAGATCAAATTAATTCTTATTCATTATTAAAATTATTTTTATTATTTAAAATATATAATAAATAATTTTTATTATTTTTAAAAAAAATGTGATCCAATTAACCCAAAAAATATAAAGTGAGGGACTATTTTTACCCTAAAATTAATTTTAAATTTGATTGAACTAATTTTTAAATGACAATGGTTAACTTGATTTTAAAGTTAATTTTGAACCTAATTAAACACATGAAGGTAAGGGTGAGCACGTGCCCTTTTAATTTATAAATTTTTTAAGTTAAATTATAGTTTAGTATCTAAAATTTGATAAAATTATTTAAATAATTCTTTAATTTTAAAAATTAATTCTTTAATTTTTAATAAAATATTATTTAATACTATTTTTCTTTACTTTCTTTCTTTTTTTCATTTTCTTTTCAATTTTTTTTTTATTTTCTTTCATAATTTCTTTCATTTTCTTTTCTATTAAAATTATAATTACTTTTGGTTATTTCTAATTAAAGTATATGAACGGTACTTTTATTATTTTTATGTTAATTTAATAAATTTATTTCATTATCATAATATTTATTTTTAAAATTTTTATGTTTACTCAAATTTTTAAATTTTTTGCATTCACTTATGAAATCAGCTACATTGATTGAGGTTAGTTGTGTCAATTTCGATTGCCATTGTTTATTTAGAATTGTTCAAATTTGTTTGTTGTTCTGGAAATTTGATGAGGTGCATATTCAATTCTAGAAAGAGTTTTTCAATTTTGTGAAAGATTAAAATTCAATTCTGGAAAGAGACTTCTTCAATTTTGTTTCTTTTTAGGGTAATAAAAACAAAAATTCCTTATTTTTTGGTGGATAAAAAATTTAAGTATAAATAAGCGGCATATTATTTTTTTTATAGAATCTTAAAAATAAAAATGAACGGATTGACTCATTTATTAATGAAATTAAAATTCAGAAATTAATTAATTAATTTTTTAAAAAATAAAAATCACTTTATTTATTAAATTAAATCTCATGAATGAAATAATAATTTATCAAAAAATATAAACTTTTTTCACTTAGAGATAATCTCACTATATAAATCATATTAGAATAATCTATGTGTAGTGAGATTTCAATTCATGATAAAGAAATCTACACATACTGGGTTTAGACAAATTTTCTATTTCTAATGTATCTTCTTTCTATGGTTAGAAGATAAAATAAACTTAAAATATTCGTTGATTTAATTGTTTATATATTATTAATAGTTAATTATTGTTAAGTATTTAATAAAATTTATTTTTTAAAGTACTCTCGAAAATAAATCCCATAAAGATGAGGTGAGACATGAAGTTCATATAGAGATTATTTGGATGTTTTTAAAATGGATATTAAATATCGTTTTGAAATTTAAAAAATGTTAAATGGGATTTTGAAGTGTTTGGCAGAATAATGCAAAACGGCGTTTTAAAATTTAAAAATAAAAAAAATTTAAACTAGACATCCCACCTTATTTTGAAACAACATTTTAAAACTCTGTTTCCCAAAATTTCGTTTACACCTGCACACCCTCATATATTTAATGATTATTTAGAATAAATATTAATATTTATTTTTTTATTTAAATATTATTTTTAATAAAATAATTTAATCTTTTTATTTAAATAAATGTATTTTTTTTAAAAAAAATTAAAATTAAATTTTTTATAAATAATAAATATTTGACTATTTAATAATTAATAATTTTTATTAAGAAAAATAATGAAATATATTTAATATAATGATTATCAACCAAAAAAGATAATAGTTGCATTTAAAATTTTTTGCCAAAACCCATTAACTCTTTTTGACTTATAGGCTCCATAAGAAGACAAAGTCCTCTTACTTCATTGTTGCTAATATGCTACTTCCTTAATCAGTCAAAAAATTTTTGTTCTGTTTATTCAAGGAAAAAAAATACTTAATAGATAAATTTGAATTTTGTATTTTTTTTATAAATATATCTTTTTTTGTCAATTTTACTTACATTTACAAACTTAGTTATAATTATATCCTAAAGTTAAGTTTAAAATAATAATAATAATAATAATAATAATAATAATTTTATATTAATTTAAAGGTAAAAATAAAATCGACCTTGAAACTTATCATATCATGATAAAAATTAATCAATTTTATTAATTTAATAAATACTAATAATCAAATTATTAACTCAATTAATTAAATTTACAACGCTAAAGAATTCAATTAACTTAAATTAAAATTTTACAATAATTTTAAGGATGAATTTGGCTTTTGGTATTTTAATTAATAAATTTTTTTTATAATTCTAACTTAAAATAAAATTATTGTGAAAGTTCACAAACCCGCATACATATGAATTTATAAATGAAAAAATATTGAAACTCATTTGTACAAAATTAATTGGTTTATGTTTGATTCAATACACACACACTTATAAATCTTTTATATATTTTATTATTATTCGACTTGAGATCTTTAATTTTAACATCCTCTTTTGACACGTGTTAGACTCTTAATTAGCACGTGACACAATAGACTGAATATATACGGTTTGGTTCGATTCAGATATTTGAAAATCTCTGAACCAAATTCAAATTTTCAAGATTCAAAAATAAAATCTCCAATCCATAATCGAATAGAGAAAATATTCAGACCAAATTATCTCGGAAATTCGATACGATATGGTTCATAAATTTAGTTACAATTCAGAGTTTTTTTTTGCTTGGTTCAAATATTTGGATATTTAAGTTCGATTCGGTTCAGAGATTCGATGATTCAATTCGGGGATTTAAGAATTTGAATATAATTTTATAATATATATAAAAATATTACAAATTTATAATTATATAAATAAAAATATATGTATAAGTATATATTATAAATTTATAATTGTATAAATATAAAAATATGTATATATTATAAATTTATAATTACATAAATATATATAAATTAGTTAATCGATTTGGAATTTGAAAATTTAATTCAATTCGGGTATAATTTAGTTCGGTTTAGTTCTCAATAAAAATATTAAAGCATTCACGATACCGTTTTATTATATTAATTCAATTTCAGTTCGATTCGAAAATTCAGATTGATTCAGGATCTCTGAATCTTATGCTCAGTCCTAAAGTTAATGATCGATATAACAAAAGACTGATTGAAATTTAAATTTAGATTCACATTTATACTAAATCCTATTGATATATGATTATTGAAGGCGATGATCAAATAACAAATTATTGATTTAGATTTAGATTTATACATGCATTAGACTCTATTAATATATAACTACTGAATTAACAAAAAATACAAATTAAAATATAAAATTGATTTTGATATAATGTGAAAGTTTATGAATTCAGCGTATATAAGCTTTTATATATATATATATATATATATATATATATATTGAGAGAGAGAATGAAGTTTTTGTATTAAGTTCGTACAAAGAATGCAATCATCTATATCTACAAGGTACAATGAATTAGAAAAGGAAATAGAATAATATCAAGAACGAGAATGATTTTATTCAAAGATCGAGGCATAAAATGTGGCTATTAATTAGACATTAACATCCCTCCTCTAATGAAAGGTGGTAAGGACATGTGTATGGTCCAACCAACATGTAGTTACTGAATCAATGAAAGAATATAAATTCAAGTGATGGTGATTGGATTGATGGAATAGTATAAATTGAAATGTCCTGCTGATTTATATTTAGTAGATTGATGAAAAATATAAATTAAAATATAAAATTAATTATAATATTATGTGAATATATATATATATATATATATATATATATATATATATATATATAAGTTTATAAGTAAATTTATTTTTTGAGAAAAAATATTATGCACTTTGATATTACGTGAATGCGCATTAATATAAATTTATAAATAAATAAATATTAAAATTTATTTATATAAAATTAATTAATTTATAATAAATTTAATATTTTCTCATTTATAAATTTTTTATATATTTTATTATTATTTAATGTGAAATTTTTAACTTAAATAATTATAACTAAAATTTTAAATTAGGATAGAATTAATAAAAAAAATATAATTATAAAAATTTGTAAAATTTAAAATAAATTTACCTATCAAGTAAAAAAAAAAAATGATTTGGGTAACTATGATATTTTTTTAATTGAATTGTACATCGTACGTGACACATAAATGTCAATTCCATTTTAGTGGAAGAATACTCTCAAAGTGCCACCGGCCACGTCCCATTTCTACGCGGCTTATACTTTTTCTCCCATGCTTCGGAACGGAATTGGGAAGACTTTTTGAGTGTGGGATGACTCCCAAAGCTCTTAAAAATTAAAAAAATAGCAATAAAATTCTGTCTAAATATTTTAAAATTTTATGATAGCTTTTTTTTAATTATAACTAGTCTTTAATTAATTTATGTATACATAAAATATTTTAATATACATACATTATTATTTTTTTTTATAAATTTAAACATTAATATAAAAATTTATGACCTGAGTTTATTTTATATAATTGAAAAAAAATAATAAATGAATACTATATGTATTAGTCTGTATAAATTTTAATTAAAAAATATAAAAATATATATGAGAGGTCTTTCTAAACTAAATTTTGAAAAAAATATTTGATATATTGCGATTTTTTTTTCAAAAATGTTTATAATCCGTTTGAGTAATAAGAATTTGAATTTTAAATTTAAATTTGAATTAAATTCCTAAAGTTTAAGTAGATTTAAATTCCTAGTGAAATATATCCATTAAAAAATTTAATATTTTTAATATTTTTTTATCTAATTATTTCAAATCCATTATTTCATCTTTAACTTAATTTTTTTTTTAAATTTAAAATTTAAAATTATTTATTCTCTTTAAATAAAAAATTTATAAAATTTTAAATTTAAAATATAAAAATTTAAATCAATATTTTAAATTTAAATTCAAATGTTCGAATACAATTTTAAAATTTTTTATTATATACATAAAATATGATATAAAAGTAGATGTAGGTGGTAAGCCTACTACTATATGTTAACTTTTAATTGTATATCCTTATTTTATTTTAAGTTTGTTATATTCTATAGTTTGGCCTGCCCACATGTTAATTATTAAAGTTAACCTCAATTAAAATAGAAGATTATCATCATTTCACAATTGGATTTGAAATATTCAACATTGTACAAAACAATTGCATTGCTAGAAATAAATGATAAGCACATGGTACACATGCCCAAACAAAAGATAAATAAATATAAATTGAGTCTGCTTGGACTTATGTTTGATGATTGATTCATTGTGTGTCATGCAAGCCTAAAAGGTTATAATTGCGTTTTTGTTTGATTTAAATTTATTAATATTTATATGAAATTTCATATTAAAAATTATTTATTTTACTTATATAATTTAATTTTATATAATCATTTTAAAATAACTTAAATTATTTTATTTTTTAAATTATACTGAAAGTAATATTTAAATACAATTTAAAATGATTCGTATACGAAAATTTAATTTAATTATAATTTTATTAATAAAATTTTATTTAATTATATTTATATAAAATTTGAGCTTTAAGACGAGATTTGGGGGATATTTGGATTTACTTAAAATGGGTATAAAATATCATTTTGAAATTTAAAAAACGCTAAACAGTTTTTTGAGTATTTGGCATATTAATTCAAAATGCCGTTTTAAAATTTAAAAATAGAAAAAATTTAAGTTAGATATACTAATTTTTTTTGAAACGGCATTTTTAAAACTCAATTTTTCAAAATATGATTTTTTACCCAAACACCTTCTAAGTCTAAAATGCATTTGAATTAATGTAAAACGTGAAAGGAGTGTAACATTTTCTTTGTCCACATTGCTTTGCATATTAAACTAAGAGAGCCAAAGAAGCATATTATTGGAACAAAACTGTGAGTGATTAAACAGAAACATGGAAAAAAATCTTAGTAAATTCTTTATTAGCCATTGACTTACTCTTTCAGTTGGCTTGAAGTATTCTTCCATGAGTCTCTTCCTCAACAACTGCAATCGCAACAAAATGAACGGCTAAAAATAACAGGCTAACTGCAATTAGTGGTCAAGAATTTAAGTGCCAAAAATGAACTGCTAAAAATATTTTATATTTTAACATTTTAATTGTAATTCTAAACCTCTAAACGTTTAATGATACTCTTAACCACTCATCCAAACATGCACTAAGTTTGGTTCACAAAATAGAACTACGAATTCAAAAGTTGTTGGAATGGATTAATAAGTTCTTCAATTATATGCATAGTTTACCTTCATGAGCATTGGTTGAGATGGGAATAAAAGATGATGATGAGTTGTGAGAAGAATGGCAAATTGTAGGTTTGGAAGACTCATCGTTTCTAAGGAAAGATGTTACAGCCTCTCTCACCTTCTCTACCACAGTAGCATCACTAGGAGTTTTTCTTGGACTCATTACATCAGAAATCACTTGAGAAAGAGCCTTTTCATCCTCTCCTGGCTCTAATTTATGCATTAAACACTCCTTCACTGAGACCCCTTTATCCCATATTTGATCCCCTCTGCCATCTGCAGAGGCTGACCCTGGTACAATTTTTTCCATTTCCTTTGGGCTAATTCTGCTTATTTTGTTGCAATTGGGGTTAATTTTGGTGCCTCTTGTGCTTGTGTTTCTGGGTTTGAAAGAGTGAGACTTTGAATTTTTGAAGCAATAGCATATGAGGCTTCAGTGACTCTGGCATATGCTGGTGCTAGCTTTTCCACTACAGTTTCAGATATTGTTTTGTGAATGCTAAATGTAAGAGATTTTTGCAAAACTGGAGACTTCTTATTAAAAGTAGGAGACTTTTGATCAGAGGTATTAGTGTCAATAATCTTTGCCAAAATATGGTTTTCAGATATCACAGGAATTGTTCTTGGATGTTGCCTAGCTGTCTCTTTGTATCCCTCAGGTGCCACCTCTGATTCATGCACTGAAAATTAAATGATACTAGTAATTAAAAGATTAGCACATTTCTTAGCTAAAAATTGTAAACCAAAGTGCATACCATGACTACAATATATTATGCCACATCTCTGTCTCGTAATGCATGACTACAGGGATTTGGTAGCGTGCTTCCCAGTTAAAATTTTTCAATGTATAAAAATAAAAAGAGAATAAATATTTAATTAAACTCATTTTACTTGGAGCTCCAAGATATTCAGGATCTTCATCTTCATCATCCACATCCTCCAAGCAAACACTCCATGAAGGTGTAGTATTAACATCTTCACTATGCTTCTTCTTGCTGAGAGTATTTCGCCATTTTCTTGCCTTCTCCTTCACTTTGGCAAGAACAGATTTTCTATGTTGGATATGACCATCCTCTATGTAATGCTCCTTCGGAAATGGCTGTAAAACACGTAGTGACCACCTTGAACCTTCCGCAGCTGCAGCCACAAACCACATTGGAATAATTAGAAGTGAAGGTATAACATTTTTTTGGATTTAAGGTTAAATTTATTGTCTCAAAATATATTGTTACAGAAAATTATTCTCTGTATGTATATAATAATCCAATAAAATAAGAACATATAGAAAAAAAAAAAAAAGAATTAGTATTTTTTCATTGACCTCAAAATAAATAAGAGTCATAACTAAAATATTTTATCATCCATCGATTTGGTATATAAAATAAATTTATATATTTATTATAGGTAAAAATCTTTTCGTGTGATTATATTTTATATTTTGAAAATGACGAATCATTATGACTGAGTGCTTGCCTCTTAATATAAAGAGTTCAAATCTTAATTAAAAATCTCATTACCATTGAAGAATTTTTCAATGTAACGAAAGAAAAATTGTTATAACAACTAAATATAATGTTCTGTTTACAGGACAAATTGTAGAAAATGAAAAAAAAAATGCATAAATATAATAAGTTGTATTCACCTTTTATAGGATTAGTTATGCAATATATGCAAAAAGAGCTTCTAAAATTGCAATCACAAAAGTAAAATAAACGATAAAAGAAATAATAAATTTTATTTAAATATTATACAATAATATTGATATACTAAAATATTTTTAAAAAATAAAATAAAATTCAGTCATTGGTAGAAACTTACAATAGGTAGCATTGTTGTTTATATTGATGAGCACATTACCTCGCAGAAATTGTTCGATAGTTGGGGAAGATGGTGTTTTGGAGTTTCACCTTGCCTATGCATACCATCAAGTTGAGCCATTATTATTTCAATTCTTGGTTAAGAGTTTGCCGTAAATTGCTTTCAAACCCAAAGACATAATACATTCTTTAGTGTTTTTTTATTTTCTCTTCTTGTTTGCCTCTCTTACCACAAAGAAGGAAATTTCAAAGGAGCAATGCTCAAGCACAAGTTTTCCGAATTTATTGCAGAAGTGGGTTCCAGTTTTACACATGGCGGTTATCAAAATCGGACCGAATCAGTCAGTCAAATCGGAAACCAGAAATCAAATCACCAGTCGGCTTTCTTTTATCCGTTTCCGAAAAATCAAATAAAAAATTGATGAACTGGCCGAACAGGATTAATTTTTTCAGTTCAGCCTGGTCAGCTTTTATTTATTTATTTATTTTTATCAAAACTACAAGTTAAAATGGTTCCGTTTTGAGTTAAAAGAAATTAATAGGAGTTCAATAGCTTCGTTTTAATTTTATCAGACGGCAAAATCATGACTCTATTGCATGAGTAGATATTTGAGCAAATTAATATCTGTAACTTACTATATATATATAAGCTTTGAGTTAATGTGATTGGATTGACATCATAAAAAATATGACCTTATAGATTCTTGATTTAACCATAATTGTATTATATTTATTTTGATCACATATATAATAAATGTCAAATTATATATACATATATATATATATCATTTTTTTTTTCGGTTTAATTGGTTTGACTCTGACTCTCTGTTTTCACCAGTTTTTTAATTGTCCGGTTGTGAAAACATTGCATGGCATGCAATTGTGGTTTTTATATATCACTTGGTCACAAAGCATTACCTCCTGAAATAGAAAATGATCCGGCAGGCATTCTGTTAACTGTTTCCCTTTTCCTTAGCCTCAGGTAGCTACCTTTCTTTAAAAAAAAAGATTAAAAAAATTAATATGTTCAATTAAAATCTCCATTTTTCCACAATTCATTTTAGAAGAAAATGTAATTTTAAGCATTAGTTCATTTGATTTTGACAGCCTAAACACCAATATGATCTATCATACATAAATGGCAGGAGAAGCTTGGTGGAGTAACTTCAGCTGATAGGAAAACAGGTCTAAATGTACAGGATGGTAAATTTTCCAACAAAACAAGATAGTTGCACATGACCTTTTATGACCAGTACACAACATAATCTTCTGAAAAAAAAATTCGAGGGAACCCAGAAAATCCATTCTTCTATTCTGATAGTGGATACCAGAACTCAATGAACCAACAGCTAATAATCTGATTCATCATTACTTACCACCCATACAAGAACCCACAAAGGAATTTCATCCACCTCTTAAGACCAAAAAAACAGAGACTTGAAGCTTTAAACTTGGAGCTTATTAGGCATTGAGGTTGGAACTTGCTTTTCCAGAAAGCAAAATTTAGATGCTCGAGTGCAGGATGGATTGATTAAGTAATAAATATTGCAGCAAATAAACCACTTCTCTGTTGTCTTAACTCTAACTATAACCAGGCTACTTCCTCACTCCTCTATCATACATCAGTTTCCGTACATCTGCTGCATCATCCCAACAGTCCCCAATTGTCAACACGTTTGACAGTAGTACATATGTTGTAGGATCATTAGGCCACAGCTATAGAAGCTTTTTTTGCAGAACGTATGGCAATTTCACTATTTCCATGAACTAAACAGGCACTAAGCAAAGCTTTGTAAACCGAGGGCCCCGGCTCTATTGGCATGCTATTAATGACACCTTCAGCTTCATTTAGATACCCAGATCGACCAAAAATATCAACACTAGCATAATTCTCTATTGCAAGAGATTCAAATGATACATCACTTCTCATCAAATCAAATATACAAGTCTCTTATCCACAAAACCAACATGGCTGCAAGGAGATAACACGGATAGAAAACTGGTACTGTCAGGTTTGATATCAGTTCTCCTCATTTGTTCAAACAATTCTATAGCCTCCCTATCCATGATGAGCACATCCAATTAAAAGTGAATTCCATGAGATCAGATCATGTTTCTCCATCAACCAAAACACCCTCTTCGAATCATTGATATCACCACATCTTGCATACATGGAAACAAGTCCATTTTGAACATACGCATCTGAATTGTACTCGGTTTTTAGAATAAGAGCATGCATTTCCCTTCCCTCTTCAAGGGCTGAAATATTCCTTATTGCTCTTAACACACTTGCAAATGTGTAGAAGTCTGTATTGATGCCAGCCTGCCTCATTTCAAAGAAACATTTCAGAGCATCCTCACCACATCCTAAATTAGAATAACCAGCAATGATTGCATTCCATGATATTTGGCCGCATGGTGTAACACCAGTGCATACTTTTATAAAATCTTTCACATTGTTACTACACTTCGAATACAGTCGCGAGAGGAACAGCTATATATGCATTAGACTGCAAACCATGTCGAATTATACAACAATGGACTTGCTTGCAATACTCCAGATATTGAGGACCAGAAAATGAACTTAGCAGGCTGTTGTAAGTTACATAATTTGATTTTACACCCAAACTTGCCATTTCTTTGACTAGAATAATAGCTTCATCAGGTTGTTCATGTTATAGTTTTTAGGTCAAGCAATATATGCGATTGCTTTAAGCATTACACCCTAGGTATCTAGTTTGGAATACCTAGCATGCTGCCCCCAGCTAGCATATATATAGGTTTATACTAGGGTTGAACCAGTTAATGGGCTCTTGCCCATTAGACCCACTACAAAGGTCCTTTACCTATTAGGATTTATATTAGAATATAAATTAGGGTTATTTAATAAACCCAACAATTACTTTAAAAAATCTTATATTTGGACCAATTGCTTTTAATCCAGAAATATTATAATGTTTTCGAATTATACACTCTTATAATTAAAACTAAATTTAGAAAACAAAAACCATGGATAGTAACTCCAAGATATAATTTTGCATTGCTTTATTATAAAATAAGAAAATAAAAAAGAAAAATCATTATTTTTTTATTTTTATTTAACGTATTCTCACTACTATAAAAAATAAGTATTCATACAACTTGATTAATAAATTATTGTTTAAATTTCCCTTCTTCATATACTTAAAAATTAAAATTGACATTAATGGTTATGATGGTGACAAATTAACATTGAGTTTCCATTTGGTGTTTTAATTTTAAGTATTGAGAAAATAAAAAATTTAAATATGAATTTAATCGAAAAATACATTATTATTAAATTATGTCTAGGCGTCGCATTAATTTGCTCATAAGTTAGAAAAAAGAAATAAGAAAATAACTTTTCCATAAAGTGAGAATTCAATATTTTTTTTCTTTTATTCTTGTGGGCAATTTTTATTTTCATTTTTCTGGTGAATCTGGTGATATTTATGGAGAAGACATGAGTTCTATTATTTTTTTGGGTAAAAAAAATATATTTTTAAATGCTAACTGCTTTGTTCAAAACAACAAAAATAAACAAGCAACTTCTAAAGTTGATATTCTCTTTTCTCTTTATAGCTTAAGCTTCTCGTAAGTTACATTCTTTTTCAAAAGAAATAAAGTGCCAAACATCAAATCTTTATTTATTGGGAAAAGCAGATTCTTAATTGAAGAAAAAGAGGATACACTCGTGAATGGACATTCACAAACTCATCAATCAATCAGTTTAAAAAAAAATAATAATAATAAGTGAAAGGTAAGCAGTAGTAGTAGTTGGGGTGAGGAAAGATGCTTAATTTAACAAATAGTGTGTAAAAGATTTTATCAATCCCAGAAAATTATTGTAATTCAACAATACATCAAAAGTATTGGTTAAGTTTGTCTTCCTGTTCTTCATTCAATAATGGCTTTATATTCTCATTTTCTGGTTCTTTATCTATTCTTTGTATCTTCTACTGTTTGCCAAGTTACAGGTATGTTCTTCTTGATTCTGCAATTCTGTTCTTTGAATGATTTTTTGTTCAGTTTTGAGATCAACCTAATTTTTGTAAAGAAGTGTTCATCCTCCAAATTTATCTTGCATGTGATTGTAATTAATTTCTTGAAAGAAAAGTACTATTAAATCATAATAGTA
Organism: Aleurites moluccanus; assembly: GCA_948193065.1. NCBI lineage: Eukaryota > Viridiplantae > Streptophyta > Magnoliopsida > Malpighiales > Euphorbiaceae > Aleurites > Aleurites moluccanus. Next base: position 33,724 of record CANXYC012432877.1, on the reverse strand, counting down.
GAAAAGACAGAGCAACCACTCTGTTTCTTGAAGAAAAAAATAACAAATTCTCTTTATTTTAGTAGAGAAGTAGTTATAAAAAAATTTAGCTATAGACAATAACTATTTAAACAATACCAATCCAACTTAATTCACCTATAAAATGTTAATTTCTATAGAATTACTAAGAATAGCAATCTGTTCTGCTCTTCATTAGAATTGTAAAATAGTTATTAACAGTGTAATAATAAGTTAAACTATATTTCAATTCACAGAGTTCATCAGCATTGATTGTGGAAGCAATAGTAACTATACTGATCCAAGAACTGGGCTAGAATGGATTTCAGACAATGGAATCATGAACCATGGAAAATCAGTACAAGTAAAAAATCCAGATGGAAGTTTGGTATTACAGTATCAGAGAAGAAGAGATTTTCCTATAGACAACAAGAAGTACTGTTATAATCTAGGAACAAAAGAGAGAAGGCGGTATCTAGTTCGAGCAACATTTCTATATGGAAGTTTAGAAAATGAAGATTCATACCCAAAATTTGAACTATACTTAGACGCAACTAAATGGTCAACTGTGACAGTATTAGATGCTTCGAGAGTTTATGTTAAAGAAATGATCATAAGGGCTCCTTCGAGTTCTATCGATGTATGCATTTGTTGTGCTACTACTGGTTCTCCCTTTATATCTACTATTGAGTTGAGACCTCTTAATCTTTCCATGTATGCAACTGATTATGAGGATAGTTTCTTTCTAAAATTAGCAGCTAGAGTAAATTTTGGTGCCTCAAATGAAGAGGGCTTGAGGTAAGATGATTTTGAATTTTCGGTTCTTGTGTAAGAAGTTGTGTTATCAGGAAAATTTATCATACTAGTGCAAAGATTTCAAGTTGAAATTGTTTATCTCAGGTACCCAGATGATCCTTATGATAGAATTTGGGACTCAGATCTTGTTAGAAGGCAAAATTTTCTTGTAGATGTGGCGCCTGGCACGGTTAGAATCAATACAACAAAAAGTATAGATATTCAGACAAGAGAATACCCTCCTGTCAAAGTAATGCAAACAGCTGTTGTTGGTGAAGAAGGAATGCTGAGTTATAGATTGAATCTCGAAGATTTTCCTGCTAATGCTAGAGCATATGCATATTTTGCTGAAATTGAAGACTTAAGAGCAAATGAGACAAGAAAATTTAAATTGATGCAACCTTATATTTCTGACTATAGTAATGCAGTTGTAAATATTGCAGAAAATGCCAATGGTAGTTACAGGCTTTATGAACCTAGCTACATGAATGTGACTTTTGATTTTGTTTTGTCATTTTCATTTGTTAAGACTCGCGATTCTACTCGAGGACCACTGCTAAATGCAATTGAGATTAGTAAATACCTAAAGATTGCATCAAAGACTGATAGTCAAGATGGTAAGTGAATGATGATCTTCTATAAATATTTGCTGGAGTTATATCAACCTTATAAAAAATTATGCAATTCATTTTGAACTATTGGCAGTGACTGTTCTCGAAGCCTTTCGACCAATGTCAGCTGCAAGTTCTTGGGCAAATGAAGGAGGTGACCCTTGTGTTCCAGCTCAGTGGGATTGGGTTAATTGTTCCTCAACTACACCACCAAGAATCACAAAAATGTAAATTCTTCTTATTTAGTGACTGACAGATAGGTTCATTTCATATTGCAGATCATTTAACCTCATACATTTAAAATTTCAACTAGTAATAGCAAGAGCCTGTTTGGCATTGAAGTTGAACCTGCAGTTCCCAATAAGCAAAATTTTTGGATATTTTTAAGAAAACCAATTTGTGAGTATTGTTTAGCTTTTTTTGAAACGGATCAATTTTCATGACCTCTAATCAACATTTTCAACATAGTGCTTTTCCAAAAATAATTCAAATAGTAATGCCAAATAGACCGTATGACTACAAGTTCCATTCATCTATCCAAGTAGATCATCCATTTTTTAACAAATATACTACAACAAATATTATATTTAGAAGCTTATTAAAATCTGCATAGATTCTAAAATATGGTAGCCTTACAAAAGCTGGATTGAACTAACCTGTTAAGCAGTGCACTGTCAGGAAAAAATTTGGAAGGGGAAATCCCACCGGAGATTAATAACATGGAGGCATTGGAAGAGCTGTAAGTACTATTATGCTTTAATTAAAGTATCTACTACTCTTCATCTTCTCATTGATCCCTATGATAATTCTTTTCAATTTCTTAGGTGGTTGGATGGTAACTTCCTCACTGGGTCATTACCTGATATAAGCAACCTTGTTAATTTGAAAATTGTGTAAGTTTTGCATTTCATTCTTTACATTTTCCCTCATTTACACTATAAGTGCAACTCTCAAAGGCAATAATACATTTCCTGCCTTATTTATTGAATATGCAGGCATATGGAGAAAAACAAACTGTCTGGTTCATTACCTAAGTACTTGGGTAGTTTGCCAAACTTGAGGGAATTGTAAGTAAAATTTTGAATTTTCTTAACTTCTTTTTGTGTGGATTTTTTTATGATAAATGACTAGAACATTCAGTTGTAAAAATTATGTGGCAGGTACATACAGAACAACTCCTTTACTGGAGAAGTACCTCCAGCATTGTTAAATGGAAAAGTAATTATTAAGTGAGTATGTTTCTTGTTAATTACATTCAAATAGAAAGCTGCAATAATGAATTGAACTGAAATTTCTAAAGCACTTGAATAATGAAATGTGATATCATAAATCATTATGGACAATGGTATTTAAAGAATTTATAAAGAGTTTATCTTGCAGTTATGAAGATAATCCTGGACTACACAAAAAGGCAACAAAAATGCTGCATTTTAAGTTGATACTAGGAATTTCAATTGGCATACTTGCAGTTCTGTTAGTTCTGTTGTTAGGAAGTTTAGTATACCTACGTAGTCTGCAAAGAAAGGAGTCACATCAGAAAACCAATGACCAAGGTATGCAGACTCGTTCTTTTCTTGTTACATTCAAAGGGTTTGCTTAGCATTATTGTTAGAGCTGATGTTGAAAAAAAAAATTATATTGAAAATATTGATATGAGGTTATTAATGTTTGTTTTTAATCTGAATTTTCATATTTTCTAATCACAAAAACTTCAAAGTAGCTTAACAGTACTCCCAAACTGGTTTTTCTAACAGCATTTAAAATGGTATTTTTTTGAAAACATTTTTAATTTCAATGCCAAACAGACTCAGAATCTTCTGCATTTTCCTTATGCTTGTTGTGTTCACCAGGTAACTCTTTGCGCAATGGTACAAAACCTTCAACAGCTTATTCTGTTGCTCGAGGCTGGCATCTCATGGATGAAGGTGTTTCATACTATATTTCATTTTCTGAGCTCGAAGAAGCTACTAACAATTTTTCCAAGAAAATTGGAAAAGGAAGCTTTGGAACTGTGTATTATGGTCAAATGAAAGATGGGAAAGAAATTGCTGTCAAGATAATGGCTGATTCATCTAGCCATCTGAGACAGCAGTTTGTAACTGAGGTAATGCCAATATTCAGCCAACAATTTTTTGAAACAAATAGAAGTTTAAACTTCAGCTTGATATAAATTTCAATATTGATAACTAACGAAGCAATACCTGTAGGTTGCTCTTTTGTCAAGAATTCATCACAGAAACTTGGTTCCTTTAATTGGATTCTGTGAAGAAGAATATCAACGGATTCTGGTTTATGAATATATGCACAATGGAACTTTAAGGGATCATATACATGGTCTGCATAAAATAATTTTGGAATTGTCATCTCTGTTTTGATAGTAACGTGATTTGGAACTGAAATCCATGGAATGATCTATTGACAGGTTCTGCCAACCAGAAACGCTTGGATTGGCTAGCTAGACTGCAGATTGCTGAAGATGCAGCTAAAGGTTCAATATAAAACTTACCATTTCTATGCGCATTTTTAATAGTATTGTGGTGTGAATTATTATTAATTTTAATATTTTTACAAGTTCGAACGCATAATCTCATCAGGCTATAAACAAATCTAGTGTCATCGAGCGAAACTTATTATATATATATATATATATATATATATATATATATATATATATATATATATATATTTTACTCCAACTGGTACTCGAACTTGATATCTTTTGGAGACACTCCATTATTACGGAACCAAATGTTCATTGCCCTTATTATTTAATTTTTCAAGTTCATAAAAATAAACACAAAATTAGATACTTGCAGGCCTTGAATACTTGCATACAGGATGCAACCCCAGTATCATACACAGAGATGTAAAAACAAGTAATATTCTTTTAGACAATAATATGAGAGCAAAAGTGTCAGATTTTGGACTTTCAAGGCAAGCTGAAGAAGATCTAACTCATATTTCAAGTGTGGCAAGAGGAACAGTTGGCTACCTTGATCCTGAGTAAGGCATAGTTATTTAGTCTGCAACTTAAATTAACTAATTTGTCTTCATGTCTGTGCTTGACTAATCATATATATATGTGCTCCAACAGGTACTACGCAAATCAGCAATTGACTGAAAAGAGTGATGTTTACAGTTTTGGGGTTGTTCTCCTGGAACTTATCTCAGGAAAAAAGCCTGTTTCTACAGAAGATTTTGGTGCTGAATTGAACATTGTTCACTGGGTATGAAAAAACTTCCAAATTTCATTCTTTTTAAAAAGTTGAGCTACATATGAGTAGGACTCCATTGTTAGAGGTGCTCATGGGCTCAGGTCCTCTTGAGTCTTGACCTAGCCTAGCCTGGTCAATATGAGTTCGGGCTTGGATAAGTAATTTGATCCTTTTGACCTTTTTTTTTATTTTCTAGTACATGATGCTTGATGGGACTCGAACTTGAGTTTATTACCTAGTCGAGAAAAAAACTACAATTAGGCTTAATGCCTGGCTCAGCCAAACCCGGTTCCATTATAGATAGTTTAACGTCTCTACTTTATTTCTTTTCATTTGAATTATTTGGATTAGTGGTGAATAGTCTAGCTAGTGGTCGAATGTTTGTCTTACTGTTTAGGCACTCTTCTTATTTTCCTTGCGAAACTCATCAATAACAAGTTGTGTTGTAGGCAAGGGCCCTGATTCGTAATGGGGATGTGGTGAGCGTAGTGGATCCTATTCTAATAGGAAATGCCAAAATAGAGTCAATATGGAGGATTGCTGAAGTTGCTATACAATGTGTTCAACAACGTGCAATTTCTAGACCAAAAATGCAAGAAGTAATTTTGGCTATACAGGAAGCTATCAAGATTGAGAAAGGAACTGATTCCTCCCTTAAACTTTCTGCTAGTGGTAGCTCCAAAGCACAATCTTCAAGAAAAACATTACTCACGAGCTTTCTTGAAATTGAGAGCCCTGATTTATCAAATGGTTGCCTAGTCCCAGCTGCTAGATAAAAAAATTTCTTCTATAGCCTTGCCCTGAACATAACTATTTAATTATAATTGTAACAAATACTAACCATTTTCATTAATTTCTGTTGTGTATTTGTTTATAATTATACATGTTCCTAGTAAGATGTTGAATATTAATTTATAAAGAAACTTATGAATTAATTACATGCCGAAATTTTTAAAAATTGATATTTTTCAAACTCGAACTCAATTTATGAACAAATATATACTTATAATATGTGATTACACAAAATAACACTTTGAAAAAAATTTTACTTTAAGTTTTACTCTTAAGTGTAAAGTTAGACTTTTCTTTTTAGTCAAATGAAAAAATTTAATAATTCTCTTTATATTAAATTGTAATGGAAATTGAAATTAAAATATTTTGTAAAAATTCCTAGCTTTTGCTATAAGCAAGTCTTTGCAATCAAGTGGTCCTTATTTATTAAGTGATACATTTTTAAGTTTAAATGATAAGTTTCTTTAGGATTGATAGGTTTAGAATTATTGTTGTTTGAATATAATTACAATTCAAAAGGAAAAAAAGAAAAAAAAGAAAAACAAATAAATAAGAGGCACCTACCCTAGACTTTGGCCATAATAGTGTTGTTATTTCCTATGAAGAATCAAATAATTTTGCTATTTAATAATGATGTTTGATTGCATTATAGGGTTTTTTAGTTGCCCCACCAAATAGTTAGGTATATTGAAGAGTTTTGTGGTCCAAGGTGATTTTAGGTTTTGTTTGGGTTGTTAACTTGTTATTGGCCTCAACTAAAATAAAAGAAAAATGAAATAAAATTATAAATTTAAATTTTATTGGCTAAAAGGTTTTAATAAAAATAGATATGTGATCTATTCCTAATTCATTTCTAAATTGAAAATTTGGGCAAAGCATTCAAAATAAACTACTTTTTGTTAAAATTTGCCTTTATAGAGGGGCACAGCAGCCTCAATTTTAGTCTTGCTTTTCTAAAGCTTTGAATAAGAGATTAAGGCTATTTAAATAAATAAAATAGAGAGAGAAATTTGAAATTTCTTAAAAATGAGAAAATATCAAAATTTGAATTTTTAATATTATATATAATTGCGTTTTTTCTAATAAATGCTTTAAAAGTATTTATTAAAAATAATTATTTCAAAAAAATATAATTATAAAATAATTATTTCAGATAAATATAAATAAATAAATATAAAAATTAATTTAAATAAAAAAAAATAAATTTTGATAAAATTATATTTTATTATAATTATTATCATTTAAATAATAAATCAATATTATCACTTTTTATTTTTTTAATTTATTTTTTAATTAGTATGTTATTAAAAAAAAATGATATAATAATCATGTTAATAACATATTAATAAAACAGTAACTAATTCGCATGCATTAAGAAATAATTTAATGGTAAATATATATATGATTTATGTGAAAAATTCAAATTCAATTTTAAGCATTCTTAAAAGTGAGGGTTGGAGTCTTATTCATGGTAGCCTGAAAGTGATGCTACATTTATGTCTTGTGATTTCATTAGCAAAAAATATGTATGAGATCCAATGGGCAAATAGCCTATTAACCTCTCAATTTATGAATAGAAAATATTATGCACAATAATTCTGACACTGAAGCTATTGAATTAATAATTTAATAATTTTTTGCAATTATACATCTCTGAACACTATTTTAATATTATATTAAATCCATCTCAAAAAACTATTATATTAAATCAAAACCCAATTATCTAATCACTTCAATTTAAGCCTGTGTCCTAATCTTTTGCTTTAATTTCTATTAAGAATCATGTTAATCAAACAGATAATAATAGAATAGCAAGATTATATCATTTCATCTCATCATCCACTAATTAAATCTATATTACTTGTTAAATAATTTGTTCTTTTGAAGTGGGGATATTAAATATGGTTTGACTTGATCATTATTAAAGACTTCTTTGCATCAGAAACCCAACTGTCACCAAATTTGCAAGGCTAACCATCAACCACAAAAATTAAAAGCCAACTAAAATAATCATATGAACTACCATGCCTAAAATATTAAAAAAAAAAGGGAACTAGCATACCTAAAATATTCAATCAATCAATTGATATTCCACTAAACAAACCCTTTTAATCAAAATAAATATTACAGTTAGAAGTGAGAAAAAATTAAATTAAATCGAATTTTATTCTATTAATTTAATTTAATTTAATTCAAATTTTGATTTATTTTAATTTATTTTTTTGAAAATTTTCATCTATTCGATTTTGTTAGTTTTTCTTCATAAAAAACTTTAAATAATCGAATCAATCGAAATATATATATTTTATATTTATTTATATATATTTTATATTTATTTATATATATTTTAAAAAATATATATTTTTTTAATAATTATATATTTATTTTATTAATAAAATAACTGAATAATCGAACTGAAATATATCGATTTGATTTGATTAATTTTATAAAAATTTTAATTTAATTTTAAAAAATTTTAATTTAATTAATTTAATTTTTAAAAATTATTAAATTCAAATTAAAACGACTGAATATCACGTTTAATATAATATATTTTTATAAACAACTTATTGCTATTTATATTTTTTATGAATTTTTATTATATTTTTTATTTAATTTATAATTTTTAATAATTATTCATATATTTTCAAAATTATATTGTTTTAAAAAAAAACTAAACTAAGATATTTTCAAATATTGGTTTCATTAATAAGCCATATGGAAGATAAGATAATACCATGTAACATATAAATAACGAATGTTCAAAATAAGAAAAGCATCATAGAAATAATAATAATAAAAAAAAGGAAACCAACTACAAAAAGCAAAGATTAAGATGAGAACAAAAAATAAAATTAAATGATAGCATCTCTATCAAGTGAACAACACACAAGCAGCCTCTTCTTCATCATAGAAAAAGAAATTATATTTTTATTATTTGGATTCTTTCTTTCTATTTCTCTCCATGGGCATTAAAAGCGCTATTTGGAGTCATAAAAATATAATCTTTATTAGAGCCGCCCCAGAAAGAAAAAGCTAAAGGCTCTCTCTTTATGAACTCTTTATTGGTTTTTAGTGGATTAGGTTTCTTAAGATACCAAACCCAGGTTTTATTTTTGGATTCTGAGTGTGTTTGTGTAAGATAGAGAGATGGAGATGATTTATTTGCAACTGGGCAATTCCTCATACCAGGAATCTCTTAAAGTTCTTGAGGCTGATATACAACATGCTAATACTTTGTGAGTTTTCTTTGTTTATTTCACTAAATTTCTTTTCTTTTTTTTACTTTGTTTTCATTTCAGTGTTCAGTGTTCTCTATTCTTGATTTTTGAAATCGGTTTTTCTTGTTTTTTATGTTATCAATTTTCTCTGTTTCTGTTTTTTTATACATGGGATTTTAATTAATTATATTCTCCATGATCAATTTCTCAATGATATGGGAATTTGGGCATGTGTATGTAGTTTTCATATTGTAATTTCATCTGGATTATATTTATGCAAATTTTAAATTTTGGAATTTTCAAAAAAAGAAACATAGTCAAAGTGGGAATTTATAGTTAAATAAATTCCTTATTTATTTTCGGCAAAATGATGGTTTTTAAATATGATCAGTATCATGTTCATATGAAATTGAAATATAAACCTTAGTATGCGGATTGGGAGAACTAATTGCTATTTTGATGTCAATTATGGTGTGGTAGGGCTGCTGCAATTCCAAGGGGCATTAGTGGTGCACGTCTTCAGATGAAATTGGTTTACAATCAATGGACTCCCTTCTTTCTATTTTTATTACAACGGATAGATTGTTCTTGCATATGTCTTCTCCCTAGATATCTAAATCTTTTTCACATACTTGTATATAAGGTTGGCTTTATTTTTAGCTTATCAATTCTTTAACAGATGATTCTCCATTCCTTGCCATATAATACTAATTTGTATGTTTTGGTGTCCTTTGCTCTTTGATGTCATACAGGTATATGCTGATGGTAGACCAAAATTACCTTCTCATGGAAGGAAAGCAACAATTAAGGATTTCTATGGTGTGTAAGATACTTGCACTTTACACCTACACTTTATTGCATATCAACTACTTTGGATAAGAGTGCAAGTGAACATCAACTACTTTACAATAGTTTTTGTTAAGTTGTATGTATTTTGACGTTGTTAATTTCTATAAAAACCAAATTGTAGGTGTTATATTACCATCTCTTCAACGGCTTCATGGTAACTTGGAGGAATTGGAAGACGTTAAAGAAGGGCATTTAGGAATGGAGAGGTTGGGAGGAGATACTAGGCTTGCCAATTTTGATGTAGAGAGAGAAGAAGAATGTGGAATTTGCTTAGAGCCTTGCACCAAAATGGTCTTGCCTAATTGTTGTCATGCAATGTGCATCAAATGTTACCGCAATTGGTAACAAATGTCAAAATACTTGTTATATCTACATACCCTTTCATTATGAATGCTTGATATGGAATAGAGTTGCCTTTATTTGCAATCAAAGTTGATATTTGTTCTTAATAACAGGAACACAAGGTCGGAGTCCTGCCCTTTTTGTCGTGGTAGCTTAAAGAGAGTCAATTCAGAAGACCTATGGGTGCTTACTTGTAACACTGATGTGGTTGATACAAGAACAATTTCCAAGGAGGATTTGTTGCGCTTCTATCTCTATATCAATAGCTTGCCCAAATATTACCCAGATGCTCTTTTCTTAGTATATTATGAATATCTAATGTGAATTGGGACGGAAGAAAGGAGATGTACAGATAGAAGCGGACCTTCAAATGTAAATAGAGTCCGGTAAGCATAATTGTTTCCAATTCTTGGACCAAAAAAAAAATCTTATTTTATGCTTGTCTGGGTTTTAAAGGCTATTGCCCAAATACTTAAAACCAAAGCTCTCATTTGTGGAAAGATTCATTTCCCTCGTACTTGAGATTAAATCTCATCGTGGAAGCATTGATATTAAGCTCATAAGCGTGTTGAAAATGCACATGAAAGCTCATTTGTACTTGGAAGATCCAAAACAATGTTTTGTTTCTCTCTTTAAATGATTAAATGGCACTAATTAGACAAAGTCTTGTAAAAGTAATCATTGCCAACATGTTATAGCTGTATAATTCACTTGCGAATTTAGTTTCAATTTACTGCATAAAGCTGCTATCTTGTTTTCTAATTTTCAACCTACCTGTGTGATATTATAATGGAGATTGTTATTATAGTTGTAGACACAAAGTTAACAATTTTTCAAGGCTATATGGCCTCATAATTAATGGAACTTCTGCTAATGAGCTGCTGCATACAAACGACAAGCGCAATTACTGTCACACACTGTTTTCCATACTGTTTCCCAGTCCTCATAGGTGCTGAGAAAATTTTCCTACTTTCTGAGAGAAGTTTTTCTTGGCAATCTCCGGTCTTTATTAACGTGCACAAACAGTGAACAAAACTATAAAGAAGTGTGATCATAGTTAAAATTTGAATGACTGAGTAAACAGAGTAGTTGAATTTTAATCCATTAATTGATAAACTGAAAAATGAAGTAAAACTTCCTCATTTCACAAAATTTTCTAGTACTCTAATAGTCTTATTTCCAACTGAAATGAAATGACAAAATTTACAGTTGGAATTTCTATCTTAACATTTGGGCTAGGGCCTTATTTTGTACTACCAGTCTTGTTGCTAGAGCAACAAACACATGCCCTTTTGGTTGCTTTAACAAGCTCATTAAATAGTGGACAACAGTAGCCTATGCAACTTTAAGTGAATTTTTGGCATGAATCAACACATCAAATGATGGGGAACAATAGCCTTTCTGTTTGAAGAAGAGCTCAGCTAGATGTTGGTTCATGGCTTCAGTGAAGTGAATCCCATCCCAGCTAATATACTTCTGTGGGCTCGAACAGGTCAACGTGCCAGGTACTCCACAAAGAGAATTCATATTAAAATTGAATGGTCCTCCTCCAGCTCCACAACATGCCTTCATTGGCTCTTCAAAGCCATATTTCTTGTAGTTTGTTAATATTTCTTGGTATGCCTTCCAGGTATCTGCGTATACGATCACCGAACCTTTGCTTTGCGCCCTAAATTCTTCCACCTTCTTCTGGAGGAGCTCGTTATGTGCCATTATCATTGTGTTAACTACTGATGAGCATCCCATATTGTCAACCTGTTTTACTTTATTTAGGAGCATTTGTAAAGGGCAGCAGCCTGCTGGTGGTAGCCCTTGAACCACAATGAACTTTGCACCTTTTTCCAGCAATGACTGTTCATGGGAAAACATAACTCTTAACAACATTTAAAAAAAAAAAAGGAGAGATTTTGATAAGAATGCATGTTTGGATCAACAGTTGGGAGTCCTAACACAACAACTAAATGCATCCGTAAATTAAATATGTTGGATGAACGACTAGGAGTTAAAATGCCAAACAACTGACTGCAGCTGCCAACTATGAACAACTAAACTAAATGTATAGTTGTACTAGCAGTTGCAACCAGTTGAATCAAACATGTCTGAAATCATGTTGTTCCTTTTATTGCGTACCTTAAGAAATGTGCTGACATGATCTACAGATGTTTCTGCTAGTGATTTACCAGGAACAACAGATTCAAAAATGCGTGCATAATCACTATAACCTAAAGCACCAATCCAGAAGAGGGAATTTTCAGTTTGAGATTTGCATTGAGCCTCATCTTTGTCCTTACAAGCCATACTTGTAATATAATTATTGAACCAATCTATTTGAGTCAAGGTATTCTCAGGAGTTGATTTCCAGAATAAGCTATGAAGATTTTTTTGCTTAGCAAAGAAATCACTTGCAAGACAAGTTGATCCAGCTACTGCAAAGTTAGCACCTGCTGAGAAGTCAGCTTTGGCATCCTTATATGCTTGTAATGAAGGCAAACCAAGATCATCACAGAGGAAATCGATCACCAATCGACCATTGCATAGTCGATGGCCAGGCAATTTAACACTAGAGGCATAGGGAGCGCTTGAAAATAATTTACCAGTAAAAGATTTAAAGCCTTCCATGAAAACACAATTACCGGTATCGGTAAATGAATCTCCAAATGCATATATTTTTGAGAATGATCCTTTCAAGCTCACATTCATCTCTCCACTAGTCGAGGTTTCACTTGTTTGGCCAGTGGAAGGAGTTTGTTGATTTTCTTGGGTGGGAGGAGAAGCTCCTTTATTTTCTTGGGTGGGGGGAGAATTTCCCTGGTTTTCTTGGGGAGGAGGGGAAGTTCCTTGATTTTTTTGGGTGGGGGGAGAAGTTCCTTGGTTTTCTTGGGTGGGAGGGGAAGTTCCTTGGTTTTCTTGGGTGGGAGGAGAATTTCCTTGGTTTTCTTGGGTGGGAGGGGAAGTTCCTTGGTTTTCTTGTGAGGGAGGGGAAGTTCCTTGGTTTCCTTGTGTGGGAGGGGAAGTTCCTTGGTTTCCTTGGGTGGGAGGAGGAGTCTGTTGATTTCCTTGGGTGGGAGGAGGAGTCTGTTGATTTTCTTGAGTGGGAGGAGGAATTTGTTGATTTTCTTGAGTGGGAGGAGGAGTTTGTTGATTTCCTTGGGTGGGAGGAGTTTTTTCATTTTCTTGGCAAGGACAAGGACAAGGAGGACAAGCAGGACAAGAAGGAGGAGTTTGTGGTTGCGGTGTATCTTGTGCAGGAGGTTCATGAGCAAAAGAAGAGGAGAAAGATAAGAAAAGAAAAGAAAGTGAAATATAAAAGACGAAACACTCAAATTTCTTCATCTTGTAATGTAGGCTTCAATTATTTATGTATTAAATTTTTTTGTTTTGTTTGTTTTCGTTTTTGTTTTCTGAATTAAAAAGTAAGTAAAAATTTATAGCATTGTTTGTCCCATAATTAGGGAGTGAATGTCCATGGTTATAGGATATGGAAGTGGTCTTGATCATCCTAGTATATCTCTCCACATGATCAAAATTAGAAAGTGAAGGTTAGAGATTTTTGCGGTTTTTCCTTTTAACACTTCAACAATTTCAAAGGAACCAGTCCCCTCTTGGCCAAGACTACAGCATATGGAGACTAGCCCTTTATTATAGGCTAGGAATAACATTTCAAGCCACTAAGCTAGCTTATATTTTGGCAAAATGAACTTTTGGGTTTATTATCTTATATGGGTAGATAATGCATGATAAATTTTCAAATCAATTTGAACTGAAATTGAATTCTTTTAAAATTTAAATTTTCAAATGGAACTAAGTTTATTAATACAATTACCGTAAACTAATAATTGTCAACATGCATCAAGTCAATGTAGGAATTAATGGATTTAGTCGTTTGTCATCTCTATCTGCGGCCAAATAATCATTTTATTGCTTTGAACATTGACAAAGATTATTCTTTTCAATATAGGTCCTCAAAGTATCACTTCAATCTTTGGATTACATGATATTACTTTCATTTTTGCCTGGAATTAGTAATGTAAGTAAATTATCAAAAGTTCCTTTTTCATTTGCTTTTACAGAACCAAAGTAGGCGCATGAATATTCCAGGAACTCCTTTTCCCACTTTTCGGAATGAATTGGAAGAGTAGTTTTATGGTTGGTGGGATATTCAGAAACGAAACGATGTACACTATTATTTTTGCGTTAGCCCTATAAGCATATATTAATTTTATATTGAAATTTGTTTTCGATTGGAATGAAAAACTTAAGAGATAATTACTATAAAATTTTTATATTTTGTCATATTATATTAAAAAGTTTTTGTATTTTTAAAATAATACTAAAAAGTCCCTATATTTTAATTCTATTAAAATTTGAGGCCATTCTATTAAAATTCTGTTAAATTTATATAAAAAGTTTGTAATACCCCTCATTTTCATTCTAATTTTTACTCAAAATACCATCACTCTCAACAAACACCAAAATTTTCATATTCACCATCCCACCACCATCACTACCTCCAAATTTAATAGTGTATAATATAAATTTAATTAAACCTTTTCAAAATATAAATTAATTAAACTCAAACTCTTAACATAAATTTTTTAAACCCAAACAATTTCGGTTGAAGAAACCCAAAAACCCAAAACTAAAACAATCTAAATGATTTCCTTTGAAGAAACTCAGAAAATTAAACCCGTAGACAATGAATACTATCATTTTCCTGCAATAAAATAACGGATTTTTCATTTTAAGGAAGGAAGGTGGATAATTCATTACCTATAAGACATATCCTTGCTTTAACAATTGTAAGTTCTCCAAGACAAAATAATTTGTGACCTCAAATTCTAAAAGATTAAACAATGACATTTGCCCCCTAAAATCAATCAAGTGATGCATACACATAATAAACTCCCAACTTTAGTAAAATCTTAAATGAAATCAAGAACTGGAAGCTACCTTGCCTACACAAGGTGCCTGCTAACGACATTTGCCATTTTATCTTCGCCTCTCACCTCTACTATAAATATTTACACTTAGCTCATTTTTTGCATCGGAAAGGGTGATCAGGAATTAGACAAACTTTCGCCTTCACCACCACGCGATACTACCTCCTCACCTCATCTACATCTATAAACATCGCCTCCTATGAATATCCACAAGAACTATATCACAAATCTCAATCATTTTCTTCAGCGTCTCGGGCAATATCTCTCCACCAACACCAATTGTCATTCCAAAATCAAACCTCGCATCTGGAAGATCCGTTGGTTTAATCAAGTCACAGACACAAACCCATTTCAAGACTCAATGTTGGTAACTGTTATCGTGTACACCATAATCAAAATAAGCATAATCCGTACTTGTGTGTGTCATGTACACCGAAATCAAGGATCTCAATCCAGATTTTACATTGAAATTGTTGGAAGGAAAATGGTTCTTCTAGTCGGTGATTTGACCAAATAAGTTTGTACGAAAGCAAGAGCTAAAGGGTTAGAAAAAACCAATTTCTTGTTCTTAGGCCAGCAAAAAATAAGGCTAAATTGGTGAAAGAACTCAATTTGGAGAAAATTGGTGAAGAAGATGCAGATCAATCCTAGAAACACAAAATAAGGCTATTGATCTTGTTACTTCTAATTTCAATACTAGTTCTTTAGACAATAATGTTGTTTATGAAATACTATAATTTCAAAACCATATTGAATCTATATTTGTGCGTGAGAGAGATGCAAATGTGAAAAATGATGATTGATTTGGTGGAAAATAATATTTTGGGTATGAAAATAAATGTTTTAATCAATGTTTGACTAACAAAAAAAAGTCTAAAAATATACGGAAGGACCTCACAGTTTAACGGAATAAAAATACAAGAATTTTATAGTATAATTTTAAAAATGCAAAAATTTTTTAGTATAATATGGCAAAATATAAGGATTTCATAGTAATTATCTCAAAATTTAAATATAAATAAATGATATTTCAGTCTTTTTATTAGGTTTTAATGGTAAAATAGATGGAATGACTAATTAATTACATTGATATGACTAAAGTATATGAATTAATTAGTAAGTTTTTTAAAAAAAAGAGATAAATATTAATTATATAAAATTTTATGGACTAAATAATAATTTATCAAAAATTGAAAAAACATATTTCAAAATTCAGGGCCATGTGCCTCCCCCCACACTTAGCTCCGTCTATGGCTATATTTGGTTTTCTACACTTAGTCAGCGGCAGGAAGTACTCCTTTGCTCTCTGGTATTCATCTTCTAAAATCAGTGTATAATCTTATTAAAGTCCATGAGCCCATACATAAGTGAACTTATAAATGGGTAAGCGTTGAAACTCACTTGCACAAATCCAATTGGCTTGTGTTAAGTCCAACACTTACTCAATTATAAGTTTTTTATTTATTTTATCATTATTTGATGTGTATTTATTTTATCATTATTCGATGTGGGATATTTTTCTCAACACACTCCCTCAAGTGCAATCGGACTTTGGCTCATGGCCTAACATCAACAAGCCGGTTGCCACTTGCTCACAAATGGAGCAGCTGATATCTCTTCTTCAGTTTCGGCCCGGACTGGCATCGTCGTCAGTCCAACAACTACAACGGGGGCTCGAACATGGATCCTATGATCTTAGCCCGTTTGGACATTAAGCTCTGATACCATATTAAAGTTCATGGGCCCATATATAAGTGAACTTATAAATGAACAAGTGTTGGAACTTATTTGCACAAAAACAATTGGCTTGTACTAAGTCCAACATTTACTCAATTATAAATTCTTTATTTATTTTATCATTATTCAATGTGGAATATTTTTCCCAACAATTCTTTCCCCTAAATTACTTGTGTCTATAGGCATATATTTGTCATCTTGTGAATTGGACAAAATCTCACATATGGTTTAATCGTAATAACTTTCCTTCAATTTTTGATAACATAAGCCACATTCAGATGTCCATGACATGAAATTTTCATAACCTGTGCTTATATTAAGGTCTTTCGGAATGACCTGAACATTGTTTCAGGGCAACTTTCGTCGGGCTAGTATATGGCTATGCTTAAAAAAAAGTTATAAAAAAGATTAATAAAAAGAAACTCAATGTTCTTTTAAATCGTTAGAGTCATATATTTCTTTTTAATTAACATTATCTTTTTGTTTTAATTATATCTATATATAAACAAGTTAACCAAAAAAAAATCCTAGAAAGTAAAATCAATAATAAACATAATTAACTTAATTTCAAAATTTTAACATACAATTATTTAACTTAAACCTGTAAAAGTAAAATTACTCAATTTTAATTTTATTGCAGTAAAATTACAATTGATAATTTATTATTTTATAGAGATTTAGCTAATTTTTTTATAAGTTCATAGAGAAATCTATTTTTTCATTAAAAATGTATGTATATAGTATAAATTATTATATTATATCAGAATCTCTCTATTTAATTTTGATATGGGGTGAAATTAATTATAATATTTCAGCCTTATAATCCATAATTAATTAGTCATTAAACATTTATTTTATTGCTTGGATTTTCTTTATATTTGGTTTTCCTGTCATATTAAACCACCATAAAGAGAAATGAATCTAACATATAAATTGAAGAATTAAGGCCTAGAATATGGCAGGCCTTTTGTCCTCCTAAAATATTGCCTATAAAAGAAATGATTCCCTTGTTCGTTTCATTTCATTTCAATTCTATTATTGAAAACTTTGAAAATGGCCAGGTTATTTACTATAGTTTTTGCCTTGGTTTCTATCATCTTTTTTGCTCAACTCAACGTTGAGGCTACTGATCGCCTTCCATTGACAGTCAATACCAAGTTTTTCCATTCTAATGTTGTTGTTGGACGTGAGTTATCTGTTCATCTTTGCTTATACTATACTTTTTTGGACCTCTAGACATGAAATTCTTGATTCTATATTTATATATGTGAAAAACGAATTTAGTTGCTAATTTAGACTTTGATAATATTTTAATGGGTCTAGTGTGTATTTTTGATCCATTTCAAATACCTTATGTGTTATTTTATTTTTTAAATGTTAATAAGAAAAATAAGCCTATTGTTATCGATAAAATTCGAATATTAATTCATACTAATTTATTATTCAATTTATGCTGTCATCTTATCTGTATTATTTATTTTAAAAGTGATTAATTAATCACGGGATCTTGTATTAACATCATATTGATATTTATTTATTTATATGGATGAGTGATGGTAATATTTTTTGGATGAGCAGCTTGTCTCAGTCCCTGCACGAACAATCCATGCTGCAAATGCGACATGTCGTTCAACCCACCAGTATGCACTGCGTGTTGCTTCGAAGAATGATATCTAAAATTCACGTCCTTAATAATTTAATGTAAAGTTCAATTTAATAAGGCAAATCTCATGTAAAAGTGATTAATAATTCATGCAATATCATGACCATTCTCTCTATATCATCCTTCTTTTCCTTCTAATATTTATTTATTATGTTAAAAGGTTACGTTTCTAAAGTTTTAATTAAATTATGAAAATTTTCTCTTTGGATCCCTCCTGACTCAAATATAAATTAGTCTAAGTCCGGTAAATTTGGATACTATATGGTCATAAAAAAAATATTTTATTATGTTTCTTAAAAAGAAAAAGAAAAGAGAAAAAAGACTTTGTTATGTTTCTAAAGTTCTAATTAAATTGTCAAATTTTCTACAAATTAAAAGAATTTATAATTAGGGGTGGTATTGGTTCGGTTTGATAAATTTGAAAGATTTTTATAAAATTAAATCAATTTTTTTCTATCTGAAAAATTCTTAAATCAAATCATATCATTATTATAGTTAAATTGTCGGTAATCACTTTCAGTTTATCGATTTCAAACTAAATATTTTTTTTATTTATAAACTGTTATTATTTGATTATAAATTTGAAAAAGAACATCGATAAAGTGTGGGTGATAAAAAAAATTTTGAAAATAATTTAATGTATCATATATAACTTATCTATTTTATTAATTAGAACACACAAAATTTATCTTTTTCTCAATAATTAAATTTTTTATTTATTTTTAATTAATTTTTATAAATGATCATTGTTTAAAAAATTTAAATTAATATTTGGCTAAAAAAAGTATGTTGGTAAACTGAACATATTTAATTATAATAATAATAATAAAAATAATATATATATATTTAATTTGGTAAGGTTTGAAATTGAAAAAAATAAATTAAATCGAATATTTAATTTATTCTATTTTCAAACTGAAACCAAACTAAATAAATATAAAATTATTAATTTTAATTCAATTTATTCAATTTGACTTCCATCATATTTGTAATAATATTATTGTAATGTATGTTATAGGCACTTGCTTCAAAATATTTTATATAGATAGAAAATTAGGTGAGTCTGATAATATTAATGTAGGAACTATAACAAAGATGCAATCATGTGGTAATTTAAATGGGTTTAGATCATTTTAATAAAAAAATTGTATTAGCAAGAAAAATAATTTAGAAAAACACAAAATTTAATGATTTAAAAAATTGAAAGTGAAATGAAATTGAAATCTATAGAAATAAATAAATAATAATAATTGGTGACAAAGGGGTATGAGAGTATGATTATCTTAACAAAAGTCATGTGTAAACATTAGAGAAAAACAAAGTCTAATTAAGACAACATCTTATTTTATACTTCTTATATTTGAGGATGGCAAAATACTCTGATATAGTGCAGATTTGTCATGTTTTGTCCCGATCAAAGTAAAAAATTCTTTTTTAACTAAAGAATGCAACGCGAATAGAAAAATTTAAAATTTTTTAATGAATACAAGACAGGATATAAATATATGTCCCGTTCTATAATTCTTTGTCACATCCCACACTATAGGGCTGTGACGGTTCTAGGGTACTGGAACCGCTATCGTAACCAATACAACGAAAAATCCCCGTTACAAGTCTAATCCATTTATGAAATTTCACTAATATATATATATATATATATATATATTATAAAAATTTTGCGGAGAAACGGATAGAGTTTTCCCTATAATATTAACATTTACCTCATGCACAGATAAACAAACACACTTTCAATAATACCCATACATGTCTCAACTCATTCTCCAAAACACAAACGATATTTCATTCAACATAGCATATCATCCATATCATTCAACTAAGCTAATTAGCCAATACCATTCCTTTTCTCCATGCATAATTTGATGGAACATAAACCCATCTCAATGAATCCATACATACCACCAAGATGTTCCTATATTTCATCCATGCTATAGCCACAGAAATTATAAAGAAAACGTACCGTGGCGTACCTGTGCACACAACTACTATTCACACGAACGTACACATAATTACAGTACAAAAATTAATGAGTACATATATCAATAAATGGATCACAAAATACAGTGGATATCATATCATGGAGCGACTATCTAACTAAGAAGGGTCTATACATATGCGTTCTCGGCCGGAGCAAAAAGGAGAGATAGCAAAAGATGCTGCGCTCACTCAAACCTTGCAAAAATATTTAACAACGTGGGGTGAGTATAAATACTCGATGGATAAATAAATATAAAGTGCAATAATAACTTAACCTGACAAATTGCCCATATTTGACGATTCTCCTGAAATTATTATAAATATTCTATAATGTATGACATAAATATAAGATGAACAATTTAACATATTGGTAATACAGGATAGGGCCCAATGGCAAATATATATATATAATCTCCCCAATAATTTCACAATTTCCAATAATATAGTCATAAGGAGGATCAGTCCTTATGGCATAGAGTCTTACCCCTCTCTAGCTAGGGTCCAATAGTTACCAGTGTGCACACGGTCGATGAATTTTTACCCACTGCATCATCGTAGCAGCCCTGTTAAGTTACCATATGCAATATTTTCCAAATAGCATGAATATGCAACTAATTGATAATAAATGATGTCGAATAACATTAATATATATTTCTAAGTACATTTAGGATAATTCAGGACAAATTTATAAAATTAGCCCGTCGGGCCCGGTCAGGCTGATCGGCCCAATTAGGCCCACTTTGTCATATCGGTCAGAATTCAGCCCAATATGGTCAAAGGTCATTTGTTATGTCCAAATATACACAAACTAAGTTAAGACATATTTAAAAACCCACATGTAATGCAAAAGACCAAAATACCCTCGGCGGGTCTCTCGCTTAAAGGTCCACGACCTTTTCTTTCCCTTTCAAGGACTCTCCTGCACGGAACCCAACTCTCCGATAGGACTCGACAAAAATCACGATAACTCAGTACATACATGAAAACCACAAAATTTCGTTCAAACACTCATTTTTCGTAAAAATATCAAAATAACTCTTTTTAACTAATACCAAACCAATAAATCAAAATTTGTACTAATAAAACTTTAAATTTTAGTTTCTTTCCACATAACACAAATATAATACGTCAATAATAAACCGGATCAATTTCGAGTTCACGTTCAAGCCAAAGTTTCATGCCATAATAACCAAATTTCCAATACTCACAATTCAAGCAAGTTGAATAATTATGCATTCTTTTAAATAGAATCTTACATTTGTTACAATAAATATTTTTCTCATGTGGTCACATATTAATAAATATTCATATACTTCCACAAAGTCTACACAAGAAGCAATCCAATGGTGAATATATGTATATAACCTTTCCATCTAAGAATATAGACATTCACATGAAACAAAATTTCCAGATTCTGTTTCCCAAATTTATTAAATTTTTAAGGTTAGTTATGAATTTCATCTCAACTTGGTATCTTCTAAACAAATTTATATTATTCTCTTATCTTTCCAACGCATTAAGAAACTTAATTTTTCAAATTCATTTTCCAAGACTATGCCAGAAACTACCTAACCCACTCTGTTCCCGTTTTCAGCAGGGACCAGCTATTTGCACCCAGAATTTCATTCATTTAAATTCCGATTTTGACTTTACTATCTTCATATGAAATGAAGCCCTATATGTCTAGTTTTATCTCCCATAAGAATCAACCAATTTCATACACAGGAACTCAAGTTACAGGAAAAACCATACCCGAAAGTCAATCTGCCTGCAGTCCCAGAATTTCACAATGTACCCATTCTTCTCATTCAATCCCACCATATACATACCTCATATATATTCAACCAAAGAACCCCCAATCCTACATTTTTTTCCAGATTTTTTAGGTCACCAAACTCTCAATTTTCCACCCCATTTCAGCAATAACAAACCAAAACCAAAAAGATCAAATCACAATATACATATTCATAACAACAATTTTTGAATCCATAAACTAACAACTTTACTCCATTCTCTTCAAGAGAAACCAAACCCACCATGGAAAAAACTTCAAGAAAAACTCAGATTTTTAATCCTTAAATAACTCAAACAAACCATTATCCCAGCCCTTAAAAGAAAAGAGAATGAAGAAGACAAACTTTTGAGAAGAAGCTTGGTAGAACCCTAGCTTCCATCACTTAACCCCTTCTCACTCTAAGCTCCCCTCAAGAAAGGAGTAAGTCTTTAGCACCAAAAAGAAGAAGAAATTTCTTCCCAAAGGCTGCTGGAAGTGGCTGGCTCTAATGGAGAAGGAAGAGGGAGAAATGGGAGTGAAAGGGTTTGGGAGGAAGAAGAATAGGAAATGAAATGGGAGAAGAGAAAAATGAGTTTTTTATAAAAATATATATTTTTTTTCTATTTCCCCCCAAGGTGGCCGGCCTCCCTTCTCTCTCTAGCCTTGAATTTATTAATTTAATATACATGTATAAATTTATTTAACTAAGGTTAAAAAAAAATATATCTTAGTTTGAGTGGGAGATGACATCATCATCTTCCATTCAAATTTTTGAAAATTTCAATTTCAAAAATCTCCTAATTCTAACATGCCTTTTTAATTTAGTTCATTAACTATAATATACTAATTCTAACTATGACACATAATTAAATTAAATCATACCGAGGAGAAAATAAAATTTTGATCGAAAAAGTCAAAGTTACCATTTTGGTCAACTTTTGACCCAATAACAACAAATTCACATTTAAATTCCAAAAATTTAATTTTTTTATCAATTATAAATAAATTAAATCATAAAAATGTCAAATTCATCAATCTCACATATTTCACGTATCACAAGAGTGCGAAATGACCAAATTACTCCTGAACCAAGAATTTCTCAATTCAGGGTTCAATTCAAAACCAATAATATATTGAGTCATGTAAGCATAATATCATGAAGTTATCAACACATGTATATCAAAATCACATTTATAAATTCAAATAACACGTTATCACGCAAAAACATAGAAACACCCTCTAACCCGGGTAAAGGCCTAAGCTCTACTGCTAAGGTTTCAACTGAGGTGTTACATTCTTTCCAAACCCGCCCCATTATATATATATATATATATATATATATATATATATTCAATTTGTAAAAAATATAGTTATTAATTATTTAATTATTAACTCTAAAAAATATATTTATTAAATATTTTATTAAGTAATTAAATTATCAAAGAATTATTTATAGAAGAAATTTAATAAAAGTAATAATAATATATAATAATAATTTATAGAAAAAATATATAAAATTTAAATTGTTATTATTATACATTGAAATATAAGTATTCGATTGTTTAGTAGCTAATTATCAATTTTATAATATTATTTTTTAAATAGTTTTAATAAAATTTATTATAATTTATTTGTTATGATTTATGTTTATTTTTTATTTAAATTTTAATATGTCGATCAATAAACATCAAGTTTTAGAGTATAACTTTAAATAAAAAAATCTAATTAGTTTATATGAAAATCAAACTTTCTAGTTATAATCGAAAATCTAATAAATTTATCGAAAAATTATATTTTATTTAATTAAATATCTATTTTTTATTGAGAATTTTTAATTAATTAATTTTTTCTGTTAATTACAACTCAAAAGAAAAATGAATAAATAAAATATATAAGATATAATATTAATTTTTACATAAAAAAATTATGTCATATGAGTCCCACAGCGATCCAAATATCTATGAGTACAGTGATGACGTATCAAAAATTTAATCAATTATATAAAAAATTGAGTTTTAATAGATTTATGAAATGATTTATATCTACTTAAACTTGTGGGTTAGTGTTATAATTTACTTACACAAAACCAATTATCTTATATTAAATTTAATACCAACTCATTTATAATTTTTTTTTTATATTTATCATTATTTGATATAGGATAATAGACATTATTGATAATTTAACATTCCATTTCCTTTTTTTAGATGGAATTACATTCCATACTTAATAAATGTATGTATAGTATATAAATTATTATATTATATCAAAATCTCTTTATTTAATTTTGATATGGAGTGAAATTAATTATAATATTTCAGCCTTATATATAATCTATAATTAGCTATAGTCATTGAGCTTTTTATTTTATTGGTTGGATTTTCTTTATATTTGTTTTTCCTGTCAGATTAAACCACCATAATATATACATTGAAGAATTAAGGCATAGAATATGGCAGGCTTTTTGTCCTCCTAAAATATTGCCTATAAAAGAAATGATTCCCTTGTTCATTTCATTTCAATTCTATTATTCCTAATACTAAAAAGAGTATCCTTATTGAAAACTTTGAAAATGGCCAAGCTATTTACTATAGTTTTTGCCTTGGTTTCTATCATCTTTTTTGCTCAACTCAACGTTGAGGCTACTGATCGCCTTCCATTGACAGTCAATACCAAGTTTTTCCGTTCTGATGGTATTGTCGCACGTGAGTTATATGTTCATCTTTGCTTACACTAAACTTTTTATAGTTACTTAATTAGACATGAAATTCTTGATTCTATATCTACATGTGAAAAACGAATTTAGTTGCTAATTTAGATTTTGATAATATTTTAGTGAGTCTAGTGCCCTTGTGTTGACTATCTCAAGTATTTTCCATCCCTTTCAAACCAAAATTTTTATTATTTTTTTAAATTATCCAATATTGAATTCGAGTAAAATGAGATTCATAAAAAATAAAATTTTATTAATATTTATTTTTTTTATTTATAACGTTTAAATTTGAGATATTATTTAAAAATAAATAAATTTCTTATTATTCGAATCAATAAGAGTTGGTCTATAAAATTTGAATATTGATTCATACTAATTTATTATCCAATTTATGCTGTGATCTTGTATGTATTATTTATTTTAAAAGTGATTAATTACGGCATCCTGTATTAATATTTATTTATTTATATGGATGAGTGATGACCATATTGTTTCGATGAGCAGCTTGTATCAGTCCCTGCTTGAAGAAACCATGCTGCAATTGCGACGCGTCGACGAACCCACCAATATGCGTGAAGTGTTGCTTCCAATAATGATATCTAAAATTCACATCCTTAATAATTTTATGCAAATTTTAATTTAATAAGGCAAATCTCATGTAAAAGTGATTAGTAATTCATGCAATATCATGACCATTCTCTCTTTCTATATCATCCTTTTTTTTCCCTCTAATATTTAATTTTAATGTTTAAAGGTTATTTTTTAAAATTTTAATTGAATTTTCCAATTTTTTTATAAATTAAAAGAATTTGTAATAGTGTTTTTGTAATGTATTTTATAGGCACTTGCTTCCAAGTATTTTATATATAGAAAGAATTAGATGATTCTCGTAAAATTCGTGTAGGACTATAACAAGGACACACCCATATGGTAAATTAGATGGATTTGAATTATTTAAGTAAAAAAAATCTGATTAATTTATAAAAAATAATTTAAAAAAATACGTAAAGTAGAATGATTTAAAATAAATGAAAGTGAAAAATAAAATTGAAAACTATAGAAATAAATAAAAAATACTAGTAATAATTGGGGACGAAGGGGGTATGATTATCTTAACAAAAGTCACGTGTAACAAAGTCAAATTAAGACAACATCTTATGTTCTTGTGTTCGGTTTTCAGTAAGGAAAAAAAAAAAGGTTTTTCAGTCAAAACGAAGGGCAAACGCATAACGTTGGTAATGTACTCACATGTCCATTTACTCCAAAATTCAAAGACTTTTCCTTTTCGCTTCAAAAGCTATGGCAATTGGTCAATCTTTAGATTTAGATCAGATTGGTAAAAGAGTTTGTTTTGTTTTTATTTCTTGGCAGTCCATTAGAAAAAGAGTTTGATTCTTGTAAATGCAAAACAATGGCAAGCTGTGCAGTGCAAGGAGGCTGCCCCACCGATTATGTTGCTATTTGCATAGCCATCATCTCCATGATTTGGTACGTTTTCCCTCTTTTTTTTTTTTCTTTTGTTGTTCGCAGTGATTTTGCTTAATAGTTGTGTTTGTGGGTGTCTGTTAGTTTAGTAGTTGGTGGTTTCTTGTTGATGGGTTAACTGTGATTTTGCCCTGATTAATCTGGGTTTTGTTGCTTGTTACCTGAAATCGGTTGTTTTATCAAGAGCATTGAGAATTCTCTTCTTCTGTTTTGGTTTTGGTGTGATTTTGTTTTTTTTTAATGGTTACCTGTTTGATGATATGCCTCAATGAATCAGTTTTTTTAAGTTGCTAGTTTTGGTTTAGTTATTAGCCAATTTTTTCTGTAGGCAGTAGGAATTTCTTGAAATTTCAATGGTCTTTGTTAGAAATTAAGCTTATTCCTTTCCTGAAACTGGAAATGAACATGTGGAAAGATTGACTTCTCAAGATTTAGCCTTTCACAGTTCTGTTCAAGTTGCTATACTTGCAAGTTATTGTTGCTTAACATTTTTGGTCAGCGAGATGCTGAGAAAGAAAGTTTAAACTATCTTCTTCTCTAGTTTTGGCCTCTCATGGAATCCTTGATGAGAGAAATCCCTTGAATGAGAGAGAGAAATAAAACTTAGGCAAGGAGAAAGGATTGGCCATGGCAACATAAGTCATTACTAAGTAGGCGCTTTAGAGTGTTGGCGCTTATGATGTAGCGTATCATGAAAGTATTTGCATGCACTATTCAGGCATATTTTCTTTCTCCAAGCTCAAAGTGCTGACTAATGAGCTTTTACTCTTGTCTATATTGGGGTGATTTGGGGCCATAGCAAGATCCAGAAGACGCTATAAAACCATAGAAACCAAAAAATCTTAACATCAACCTCTCTATCTCTCTAACCTGTATACTCCAGCATTCAATGTTCAAATCCATTATCTTATTTGAATGTTGTTGTGATTAATTAGTTTTTGAAGCAACATGCAAAGATTTATTACTATGAAGATAACTTTTGTTCTCTTTTATTGAGTGATACCTTTTTTTGCCCCAGGCTTCTTTCACGGTTAATTTTTCCCTTTTTGGTCCACAAGATTCCTCGTATTAATGGCAGTGGCTTCTGGATCCCAGTACTCCAAGTTTTTGGCGGCTTCAACCTTTTGCTATCAATTGTGGTAAACTACAGATTTGAGTCATGCTTCAGTGGATTCATCCACTGAAAGTTCGTTATAGGCATTTTAACATTGTATTAAACCACATTTTTTCTTCTTCTGCATAGATGTCTGTCAATTTTCTGAATTTCAAAAAGAGGCATTGGTGGCAATCTTGCTATGTTTGGGCAGGTCATCCACTGATTTCAAGATCTTTTAAACCTCTTAAAGTACTTCTGAGTTTGTTTTTGGCATCCAATTTTGCGAATGCATATATTCTTAAAAAAATGTTTATGAAGTTTTCTTGTTCTTTTCAGTCTGGTTTGAAGGTCCATTTGGATTTGGTTTGCTGATAAGCTGTCGCATAACACAGGCATTCCAACTGTATTACATATTTTTGAAGTGAGTAGAAAGCCTGTACTTATGGAAATTAACATTATTTGTTGAATATTTAGCTCATATTTTTTATTGTATTACTCAAGTTAACTGTACGAAATTTTGCTCTAACTTTTTTATATTGATATTACAGGAGGCAATTACCACCAATTAGATCTTATATTTTTCTTCCTGTAGTTCTCCTGCCATGGATTGCTGGGGCTGCACGTAAGAATCTCAAAAAATGGATTATTTACTTTTTTAGAAATCCATTTATCCTAGTTCAACTTCACTTTCTACATGTCACCCTCTCTCCATTGTAATTTCTTATTTCTGACAAGAAGGATTATCTCACCATTTGTAGTTATCCATGTGAAGAAGCCATTGAATACTCGATGCCACATGGGCACCCATTGGATCATTCCAGTTGTTTTCCTTCATACGTCCTATGTTGCTGCTTTGGTTGGATTCACAGGGGCAATTCGGCATATAGAGTTTAGGTTTGATGAACTCAAGGACCTGTGGCAGGGAATACTTGTGTCTGCATCATCTATTGGTACAGTCTTGTCATGGTTTTTAGAAAGCTCTGCAATTTTTCTCTGTTTACCATTGACTTCTTTTATACCAAGCCAGTCATCTGGTTGAATGAAAATCTATGAATAGAAAATATTATTGGATAACTTGGTTTAGTCTTAATATTGTAGTTTTGACAGTTCTGGATTGACTCTGTTTCCTACAGGTAGCGCTTTTGGCTGCCGCAATATTCATTTCAGGAGGGTTGTATGCTTTTATTTAAACATTGTGAAAAAGCAATTATTTCAAATTGTTTTCTGCTATCAGTTTAATGCCAAATCATTTCCAAACTCTTTTATAGGCTGATTAATAATGTAGTTTATGGAATATAGAAATTAATCTACCTTGTACGCTTTCAGTTTTTAACTTGTTCTCTTTTCTACTTTCAGGACTATGGGTTGTCGCTTATATTTTGAATGAAATTCATGATGATATTTCATGGCTTCAAGTTATCTCCAGATTTTTGCTTCTATTAACAGTGTGTTTTTTTCCAGCTCCTTTCTATCTTCACATACATTCATGCAATATTAATCAATTTAATTTACGTTGTTAGTCTTCATCTTATGCATATTGCTAACAAATCTCAGGTGTACTCCTCAGGCAAGTATTTTTGTGCTGGCGTTCTTCTCTATATCAAGTTCACAACCTTTGCTTTCACAAATCAGCTTGAGGAAAAGGGAACATCCAGAATTTCAGACAATGGGCCAGGCTTTGGGTATACCCGATAGTGGACTGCTGATGCAAAGAGATCCAACTTCAGTAGTAGATCCTAATGAACCACTGGACAAGCTTCTGCTGAACAAAAGATTCCGTCAGTCTTTTATGGAATTTGCAGACAGGTTTCTTTTTCCTCCCTAGTTCAGTTAATAGAAATTCATACTCAGCTAATGCAGTAACGTTGGAAAACCCAACCTTCATGGTATTTTCATCAGAGATAAATTAGACCTTGGATACTTCTGTACTGATATTTTCCATGTTTTATTTTTCCCTTGGAACAGTTTTGGAGATTAGATAAACTTCCTGCAAAAATTAAAAAGAAACGTGGAAGAAGAATTGATCTTTGAAGGTTGAAGTTTAATATTTATCTTTTCATCTTAACTGCAGTTGTTTGGCTGGTGAGAGTGTTCATTTCTACAATGAAGTGCAAGAACGTGGCAAAATTCCTTTAGATGACACAGTAAGAAGGATCTACATGACACGGCATATTATTGAGAAGTATATAGTTGCAGGTTTGTGATGTTTATGGTTATTAATCTTTCGTATTCATTTGCATTACATCAACAATAATTCTCCTTGCTTAAAGCATATTTGTTAACTGATAAACATGCTGCTTCTAGGACAAGCATATTTCAGAGGTAGGGATAGGTAAACTAGTGTTGTTGGTTAGTTCTATGTAATCAGGAAATCAAAGAATGAAGAATTAAGTTTCATTTGGCTGCTTTTGGTTCAATACATTTTCATATATCCTTTGCATGCAAGGGAACTTGTGAGTCACATCCTGGGCGCATGCTCCTTCTAGTGTCAATCCACAAATCAGTGCACATTTGCCTCAGAAAAGCGCATAGATATAGCTGTAATCCAAATTATGGTTGGTACTTGGTAGGGAGTCCATCTTGTAGAGCCACACCATCTGGCATCTACTGTTTGTAATTCTCTTGTGCTACGATGATTTAGGCTTTTAAGAAACAAGGGAAAAACAGGGACTATAATGTTTAGGAATGACAATGTATGTTTTGGTAGAATAGGAAAGTATGGTACAGGAATTTATGAATCGGTGTACGTTGGAATCCTTCAGTTCAAACCATCATTAAGAGTCCAACTCATAATATAATTGAAAAAATAAACTTAAAATTGGAAAATAATATGATGAACTGCATCCTTTTCTCAACTTGATATTCATAGTCCATTCATATGAATGAAATTAAAATATAGGAGCAGGAGATAGCCAATTTCCTTATTTATTCTATGGAATTAAGAATGTTCTAGACTTATTTTTTGCTCCTTTTCTTCCAAGGGATCGGCATAATTAGCTTTAGAGGAGGGCGAAGGATTCCTTTTCATTCCCTGATTACGCGTTCACAATAAGGGAATGCACTGACTATAAGGCTAGTGGTAGACTATTCAGGATATATCAAAATAAAACTTTCCCAATATATTAAAATGATAAGAATCTTGAATCTCTCAAAATCATGGATTTAAAAAACAGTCATTATGTAACGGAAAATAAGGGTGGCGCTACTGTCATGCCTGTTAAAAAAAAATTGTTTGAATAACAGTCGTAACGGCCGTTGAGACTGTTACGTAATGGTGTAAGGACCTAGGTTTTATTTTCTTCTATTTTCTTATTATTTTTTATCATTTCTTTTCTTTCCTTTTTCTTTCTTTTCTTTTGGTAAAAAATGCATATATGTTGAGTCTTTATTTATATAATATTATGCTTATTAACTTTTAGATTTAGTGATTTCTGTCAAAATTTCTCATTTGCAATTTTTTGCATAAAATTACATGGCGGTTGACCGTTACCGTTTCATTATGGCCGCGATGACCCTGATGACCCTGTTACCGTGAAACTAACCGCGATCGCGATTTAAATCTATGCTCAAAATACCTACTTTCCATTTGTAACATTCCCTTTAAATAAAAGGATAAAACTTAGCTACACCAGTCTATAAATTTTCCAAAAAATTCATTTTAACTAGAATATATTGAACTCTTAAATTATCAAACTAGCAAGGTCCTTAAGCCTCTTCTACAGTGAGGGCTTTGTGCAATATGTGGTCCAAGTGATACCATATAGCACCTTCCCAAAAACCAATTGTGGGTAGATAATAAACACAACTCCTGGAAATTGAAAGCCATGTTTCAACTCAAGACCTAAGGGTAGATAGATAATAAACACAACTCCTGAAAATTGAAAGCCATGTTTCAACTCAAGACCTAACCAATTTGATTGGCCTAATAAATCTTTAGGTTGTGTGCCTGGACCACATTATGAAGCTGACATATTTTTTTTTTCGGGGTTCATCTCCAAAAAAGAAAAATGAAAATGAAATAAAAGCAAGAGGACAGGGACGTGAATTTTTATATTAAATGATAAGCAAAGTGAAAATTGGAGCATGATCTTAAAAGAGTTTGTGCCTTGTGCTAAAATGGTGTAGCTGAGTAAAAAAGATTTTTCTCCATCTTACCTATGCAGGAAATTTTGATGGGTTGTTTAAATGGAAAATTTTATGGAATTCTCTTTACATTTTCACTATTTTTCACTCATTTTGAGTATGTAGGAGTTCAGTTCTCTCTGATTCATTTAATGAATTTTCCATGACACAGGTGCGGCAATGGAAGTGAATATATCTCACAGAACACGACAAGAAATATTGACTACACCTAATCTAGCACACCCTCATCTCTTTAACAAGGCAATAAATGAGTTGCTGCAGCTAATGAAAACGGTAGGTTGCTTATTTGAATACATTGAATTGTTATTAGATTCCATTTGTATTGGCACAGAAATGCAAATGCATATCTGAAGTAACTGTATTTTCCCCCTTTAAGAATTTGGCAAAAGATTACTGGTCATCCATGTTTTTCATCAAATTCAAAGAAGAAGCCAGTATGAGATCCAATGGTCATGACCTGGAACAGATGTCAGGTTGGAACTTTTCTCCTAGATTGAGTTCTGTGCATGGCGCTGATGATCCATTTCACCAAGAACATCTTGTGAAGGGCTCTGGCTTTAATAATCATGATTCAGATGCAACAAGCCAAGAATTGTGACCGTTATGATGGTGTACTGCAAGTTTAATTCAGGCTATGCACTGGACATCTAGTACAAGCGATGCATAATGAACCACGTTAGCATGATGACTTGGAATGATGAAATGCACAAAAAAGGATAATGGAGAAAGGACGGATGAACGGACAGACGGGTGAGTTAAAAAAAAAAAAAAAGTATGCGAATAGCCCTTCAAGGTGGGAGTTAAGAAAAAGTAGGTGAACAGCCCTTCGAGGTGTGTAATTGGTGCATCTACATATGATCTGTAGACACAACCGTGTTAGTCATTGATCGATGTAAATTTATTTCTAGTGATAAGCTTGTACAGGTAAAAATACATTGTTGCATTACCAAATATTCTATCACAATACTTTACCAGTGAGAGACATCACCATTAATTTAATTCGAACAGTGACATTTTTTAAGTAATATATGCATTTCCCTCAACCTGCTTGCTGTGTTTTCATCTCTAGCCCTATATGAGTGTCCATTAAATATCGTGATGAATTTTTGGATAAGCTCAAGATTGATTAGTGGTACTGGTCACCTATAACTCTTAAGAGGCTTAAATGGGTTGTTGGCATGTGAATGCATTCACAGAAACAGGGACCTTAACTTTTGTGTAAATATTAATTTCTTAAATGTCTTCACAGAAACAGTGCCCCTATTTAGTAGGCATATTCCTTCTGTTGGTCATGAAAAGTGAAACTGCTTATTGTTTGAATTGAATTGATAGTTCATATTACTATAGCCCTGCTGTTGGTCATGAAAAATTAAACTCCCACGATTATTGTTTAAATTGAATTGATAATTCATATTACTAATTACCTAAGTTTTCTAATCTTAACTGTTGATTGCATTTGACATTGGGAACTGTGCAAATAAAATCTATTATATTTACTTCAACACAGAATAAATTTTATTATGAGATAAAACTGTAAATAGAGTCAAAAAATTTACGTGTGATTTTAAAAAATAACGAAATAACATCGACGGTTAGTCTAATTGGTAAAAAAATTTATTTGTTTTTATTGACTAAGCTTCGATTATTAAGGTTAATACCCAAAAAAGATGTCTACAAATTCAAGCAAATACCCACAACTCAGTTTTTGAACTCAAAACACTAGAAAATGCTTTCAAAATGCATCAATCAGCTCTCAACCCAACCATATTGGCTTCTTCTAGTCTTATTTCTTGGCTTCTTCTCCTTCCTCAACAACACCATTTCTCTTCTAAATTGGGTCTACAAAACATTTCTTAGACCAGAAAAGAATCTGAAAAAGAAATATGGTTCATGGGCTCTAATAACAGGAGCAACAGATGGAATAGGCAAAGCCTTTGCTAAACAACTAGCTAAAAAAGGCTTAAATCTAATTCTAGTAAGTAGAAACTCAATCAAGGTAAAGAAAGTCTCAAATGAAATCCAAGAAGAATTTCCAAATACAAAAATCAAGACTGTGGATTTTGATTTTTCGAGTGAAATTGAAAGTGGGATTCAACATATAGAAGAGGCAATAAAAGGGGAAGATATTGGATTATTGATAAATAATGTTGGAATTACATATCCTCAAGCAATGTTTTTTCATGAGGTTGATGAGAATGTTTGGATGAATATAATTAAAGTGAATTTAGAAGGAACAAGTAGAGTTACTAAAGCAGTTTTGCCAAACATGGTTCAAAGAAAAAGAGGTGCCATTGTTAATATTGGTTCAGGAGCTTCCATTGTTGTTCCTTCACATCCTCTCTACACTATCTATGCT
>CANXYC012431116.1:0-23436 GCA_948193065.1 Aleurites moluccanus | reverse complement strand
ATCTATAATGTATAGAGCTGTGTGAGATCTTTTTGTTTTGCACCATCACTCTCTATAAATACATAGACAAACTATATATATATATATATATATATATATATATATATATATATATATATATATATATATATTTCCAATACTTAACTTTATCCTTCTATACTCAGAGAGATATTTCAATAGTTAAGGGGTACCATATGCATATCAAAGAGCATCTCTAAAACCTACATTTGTAATTTAAAAATGTGAATAGCACTATCCTTGCTGCTTAAAGGCATAATCATTTTGTAAGCTACAGGACCTATGTCTAAAATAAACATTCTCAAAATTGCAACAATGGGTGATCACTTCTCTGTCTGACAGTCTAAGAAAAGACTAAAAGATCCCATTCTAGTTAAATAATTAAATCACCAAATGGGCAAGACTTCATGTTCCCAAACCAGTGCTTGCATGTTGCAAATCTATATTAGAAGGCTAAAGAATATAGGTTTGTTTACACCAGCTAGAGAAAGTTTACATGTTTCCTAACATGGCCAGAACTTCCCCACCCACCCCCCCCAACCCCTGCTTCTTAAAAAATTAAAATAAAAAAAAAAAAACAACATTTTAGTTTTGATCCCTATATTTTAACTAACTTCCATTACATCCCTTCCCCATTAGTTAAAAAATAAAAAAAAAATATTATATTTTAGTTTCATCCCCAACCTTTTAGTTGACTTTCACTTATTATGACTCTTCCTATATTTTAATGGAGAAAGTACAAGTAAGTATCCTGTGATTTCGCGCCTTTAGCATTAGGGGAATGTGAAATTTTTTGTGATAATTCCAGATCTGTGATTTTTGCCGTTAGATATTTTTGTAACATTTTGTCTAACAACGTTAATATTGCTGACGTGTCGTCCACGTGGCGCTACATCAGAAATGAAAAAAAAAAAAAGAATTAAATTACTTTATACCAACTTTTTAATGTTGTCAAATTATAAAATTTTTAATTGACAAAATTTTATATCAACTTTTAATAATCAAATTACAAAATTTTTAATAACAAAATTTTATTTTATTGTATTATTTATTATAAAATGTAAAAGTAATGTAATTCGTTTTTATTGTAAAAATCTAACGATAATCTTATAAATTAAACTTAAAATTATGTATATTTTTACCTAAATTCAATTTAAGTAAATATAAAAATACGAAAAAACAAATGAACTGCTTTAAAATCTCTCAAAGAAGAGTTGGTTGCTAAAAGTAATGTAATTCATTTTTTTTTATTTCAGTCGTGGTGCCAAGTCGTGGACGATATGTCAGTAATATTAACGCCGTTAGACAAAATGTCACTAAAATATCTAACGGCGAAAATCACATGCCCCGAATTGTCACAAAAAATTCAACAGGCCTCAAATGCTAAAAATGTGAAATCACATGATACTTATTTGTACTTTTTCCTATTTTAATTCTAGTTAGGGCAAAGCTCTAATTCCTCCCATGTGACGCTGGTATCTAGGAAAACAATTAATCTCTTGAATTCGAAAATTTGGTACTATGAAATTGTAAAACAATAGTTTTGGAATAAGTGGAATATAGAACAAAGTTGCAGTTGAACAATTATAGAATGAAATAACATGTTGAACAAATAGGCACAATCCAATTATGGTGATGTTAAAACCCCACTATGTACGATCCATGTGATGGTAGATGTAAACAGCCAAATAACCACATTGCTAAGCTACTTCCAAGATATAGCTGCACTCAGATTCCTAGGAATCCATCAAGAGGGAGAGAAAACAAACAGAAAGAAGCAAAGTTTCAAATTTTATTGATATTCCAAAAGTATACTAAAAATGGAATTACAGTGCTAATAGCCCTATCTATAGGCTAAATCCTAAACTTAACAGGAAACAATAATTTCATTGAATAAGCAATAATAGTCTTACTAAATAGAGGTGAGCATTCGGCCAATTCAATTTAAACCGAACCCAAATTTAAAAGAATCGAATTAATCGAATTGAAATTTTAAAAAATTGAATCAAACTGAATTTTGAATTAAACCAACCCGACCCGAACCAAAATTTTTACAAAATTAACTTAATTGAGCCAAACCACCATATTTTGATTCGATTATTTGGTTATTTTGATTTTTTTAATAAAATAAATATATAATTATTAAAAATATATTTTTATTATTTCGATCAGTTCAGTTATTTTAAATTTTTTAAAGAAAATCAAACCGAACCGAATACACCAAAAGTTACAAAAAAAACTGAACCAAACCGAAATTCCAATCGAACTGAATTGACTGAGTTGAGTTTGGTTCGGTTCAGTTTTCAGTTAGGCTGGTTTTTTGCTCGCCCCTACTACTAAATAAGTAAAACAATACTTCATAAATAATCAAGATCTTGCATAGATGTTCAACTCTTCCTATATGGAAAATCCAGATTAGGAAGTTACCCAAACTCTCATAAATATATTTCTTAAAAGACAAGAATTAAAATAAAAAGGAAACTATATTTATCATGATTATGTTTGCTCTTGTTGCCCAAAACACTCTCTTGTCACCCCGATTCCTAACTACCTAGTTAAGCTAATCATATGGCACAAACAATTGCAATGTTCACTAATGCTAGTTAGCTATCATGAAAATCCAGTTATATTTAAGACTTGTTAAATGCCAAAACCGATTGATAGGAGAATGGGCTAACAACTAAAATGATAATACTTTATCATCAGTTAACACATATTCCATTTACGAGAAATCACTAAAGCGAGAGAAACTATTAGAAGCTGAAAGGCAAAACAAGAAAACTGCTAGAGTTAAGGACTAATACAGGATGCATACTAACCCCCTTCTGGTCCCACTATTATTAATCCACTTGATGCATTTCTTGATGAAGCCAATACACTAGCAACAGGAGCAGCTTCTGCTGCGGCTAGAAAAGATAGCTTTGACTGGGCAACCTATACAAACAAAACAGATAGGAATTTTGAGTTTAGCAACCTACTAACACATGAAAAGAAAAAATTCACATATCTTAAAACATTGGTTTGCACATTAATGGGAACAACACATATTATTGTGTTTTTTATTGTTTTAGTCAATATAAACGATAAGGGTGCATCCATTGCTTAAGAGTTGAGAATGAGACTAGTCCAGCCTGACCTATGCAAATGTGTGCCTGACCTTGATGGATTAATCTTAGTCTGATGCCTATTTCCCTTGATTTTTATAGGTGAACAGAGATTAGATAGTGCAGCATGCCTTGCTTCTCTTCATTCCATAGCAGAGTTCTATGAAAGAATAAAGAGGTTATCCATATATATTTTTCTATTCAATTCTAGACAATCATTATTTGTTGCATAATCATTTCTATATTCTTTGTTTTTGGTATGCCCTGACAAGATTTAACTGCTAATTATGGATCACACAAAACATTCATACGTACTTTCCAAAATAAACTCTCAAATCTCAAAAATTAATGGGCTTTCTTTACGTGTATTCGATTGATCTAATCTCTCTCAAATCTCATTAAGATTTATAAGCAGATTCTATAAATAATAACTATTCATTTTTAATTCTTATAGTTGATTATTGTGAAGATTTTGAGTTAGTTTGGTGTGACGAATGATGTGCAACTATCCTCCTTTGCTTCGTCTTTCTTTATCACTAACTACTGCTAAAGTCCTCAAGTTTTGTTTGCCACACAGTAAACAACTTCCAATCTAGAATTATCTATTACACAGTAGATATCTAGAACCATCAATGCACCATCCAAGACCCTAGAACCTTCAACAATAATTTAGAATTTTCCCTTCCATTAACCACTCAAATCCTTGAAACCCTGGATTTTCCTATGGTCTAAAATTCCTACTGACCATGTAATTCCATCCACAAATTGACTAATTTTTTTTTCCCACAAAAATCTGCAATAACGACTCCGTTACATTGAATACCTTTCCTTGACTCTCTAATTTAACACACAGCAAAGCTCATAAAGACAAGACTGCACAAACCTGTTCTATTTCAACCAAGATAATTGCCCAACCATATAAGTGTAACAAGTAGGAAAGAACAACTCACGAGATGTAAAAGGCCGTCAACTTTTGTTGGAGGGTTTAGAATCATTTCATGCAGCCGTTGACCTAGTATAGAGGTATGCATGAAAGAATGAAAAAGAAAATGAAAATGAAACTGAATGAACAATTTCAGATTAACAAGCTATATATATGAACTGAAGGTGAATTAAATACTTGAAGCAGATTTTAAGGCATAACAGGTTATTCACTCAATGAAAAAAAAAAAAAAAATTAACACTTTTAATTCTTCCCTGGGCTTTAAATGGATTAAAGTTGCACAAAAAAGAAAATCATTAGATAAATTATTTACATTGTTTAGTTGCAGCTAAAATGACACGTTGCAATCTGTCCACCCGGTTTTCTGAAATTGATGGGGAGCGTTCTGTAAGCAGAGGAGTCACACTATGAGCACCCAGCTCCTAGGAAGAGAGAAGTGGTAGCTCAGCAATTACAAAATAAAGAGGCAAAATAGTCTAACTTAAAAGAAGAAAAAATGTATCATGTATGCATTAAGACATACAGTGCATTTCTCAACAAGCCAGTCAGCTCGACCACCTTTAAGTGCACCTAAATAGGAATAAGTTTGAACATGTTATTATAAACACACGAGCTTAAAATATTCTTACTACTTTTATGTGCAAATTCTACTGAAACTCACCAAATGCAGCAAAGACATGCCACTTTGTTGTCTGAGGAAGAACTAACTTTGGATCTTCCACTGCCTCAAAAACAAGTCCAGTACGATCAATTCTTTGTATGCAGCCTTCTACTAGACCTCCTTTCCCATTGAAGAGCTCTACCCTTGCATTTCATTATTTGGAAAATGTATAAATTATATTGCATGCTATATTTCTACTTAATATTGTTAGCAATAACATAATTCTAAAAAGTTGAGTGCATCAGTTTCCTCAGCAAATGTACATGAATTTCCATTTCAATCAAAATTGAATTTAAAGTGTAGAATTTAAAACATGAGTTTCAGACCACTAAAATAATTATCATCCTTAAAGCCTAAAATTAGTTCTTTATATTCTTTATTTCTTAAAAAAAAAAAAGCACATTAAACTTGTATTCCAACACAAGAACCTACAGAAAAAAAAAAAGTCTAATTACAAAGACAAAACATTTAGGATTAAGTTCCCAATGCAACATATGAACTTCCAAACTGTAACAAGGCGAGTATATAACAGAACAGAATTTAGAAAGTGGCATTGACAAACTAAGAAAATGTGAAATAGTGAGCAAATATGACAGTCTGCCCAAGGCCCCACCAATCCTTCTTTTAATTGTTTTTAAAAACAGTTGCTAAAAAAACAGTTGCTTTATCTTTTGAACCCTCACCATCCAGCCCTACCCCAAAACTCAAAGCTTTTGAGGTACCAGCAACAGCATGATTAGAAAGTTATTATCATAAACAAAGAACTAATCCCTTTTTAAAAGGCATAATGGCCAAAAAATTCAAACATTACGCATTTATCTATTTTGACCAAACCTTTTAATTTTTGCAATTTTAGCCAACAGGTCAACATTGGAACAAATAATAATTTGTTATTATTAATTAGAATAAGATTTTTTTTTTTAATAACTTCTATTTTCTTTTTTCCTTTTCCCTACCCCGCTCTTGCCTTCTTTCTCCCCTCTCTTCCCCACCCATACTTCCTCTCTCCCTCATTTGGTACTGCAATAATGGAAAGAATTCAAAGAAGTGAAAAGTTAATATTGAGCTGTCGGTGATTAATGCGACGAAGACCACAATTGGAGAAGTGCAATTCTACCAGATACAACAAGGGGTTTATCAATTTGGCTTTATTGTAGGAGAGAATCTTGATGAATAAATTGCTGATATTTTTCCTCGAGTTATGAGAGTAAGGGGATAGGAGAGGGCTGAGGGGATGAAAATGAGAAGTGGGAGAAATAAAATAAAAAATTATTAAAAATATTTTTTATTCTAATTGGTAAATAAGGTAATACTAATCAATTCCAATTACCACCCGTTGACTGAGATTTCAATTAGTTTCTCAAATCAACCAAAAAGTGTCAAAATTAAAAGTTTTGGATTTTTTTTTTTTTTTTTTTTGTCATTAGACCTTTTAAAGATGTTGAATGCCACAGAAAAGGATAAAATTTCAATCTTTACCATTTAAAGCACGATAAAACATGACAAATTTTTTTAACGGAATGTACAGAGGATCAATTGAACAGGGTCTAAATGGAATATAGCATATGTATAATAACCGGAAAACTACAGTCTTTCCTTAATTTAACTCAAGAGAGAGAGAGAGAAAAAAAAAAGCAACTATTCTCATCTATAATATAAAGCCAAAGTGAATAAAACAAATGTGCTTTTCATTGGTTATGTGTGCACGTGTAACTGGAAAACTATATTGTCTTTCGTTAATTTAAGTTAAAAATGAAAGGCAACTATTCCATTCAAGAAATCACTCCCACTATACAGCCAGCCAGACAAGACATATATAAGAAACATCTGTTGATTGGCTACACATGTATATATGTGTCAAATAAAACTCAAAAATAACAATTATTAAGAGTACCTATCATTTGTGGTCAACCTTAAAACTTTACTCATGTGCCAGAATTCATCACCTTGTATGTGGACAACAGCACCCTGCATTGTCATGGAAAATGATAAGAATTCCATATTTGATCAGTCAACTATAACTTTACTGATATTCTTTCCTAAAAAATTAAAAGTGCTACTTCATATCTAACAGAACAACCTGGAACCCTATGTTGCTGAGTCCTAAAGTACGACAAAATTCAATAATGGAGAAGCTACAAGTGTTTAAATTGACAATTTATTTGATCTTTCATGACAACCTGACAAGTAATTGAAAAGGACCATTCTTATATAAAAGGACTGACATCACCAAATATATGAACTATTGAAAATAACTGAATTTTGTACACTTGAAAGGATAAATGAGAATAATGCCTTGATTAAAGTTGATTACTTAAATTGATACCTGTATGGAAATTTTATTTAATTAAATAAAGACCTAACAAACCAAAGTTATTACCATTGTTTTCCCCTTTTAGTTGAACTATCCGATGAGTAGCAAAGGAAAGGTAAACCATGTTCAATATAGCTATGTTATACAGATTTTCAATGGTAACTGAGCCAGAAATTCCATCTGACACCATTTCATTCCATCCATACCACTCTCACTGGTTCCATAATTGATCATCACATTATCATAATGGGATTGATTCATGTGGCTTCTAGAACTCATTATGGATTACAAAATAAACCATTCAATGGAAACTCAATCTGGTGCAATAACCAACACTCACAACCAACTAGAACTCTTTATCAAACTGTGCAAACTTCCATCTCAGCTGCTAGATTTTAAATCCCACGAGCAATCAAACTTCTTTTAACAGGTGGAACATTTGAAATAGTCTAGCTCCTCCAAAAATTACCAAGAGAACTAAGATTTTTAGCCCTTCAAGACAATTTGAAAAACCCCTTTACAAGTAAATAAAGTAAAAGAAGCTTAAGATTAAAAAAAAAAAAGTACAAATATTTACTCAAAAGGCCCAACATCTGTACCAGAAGGAAACAACTCCACTCAGAAACAAAATTAATTATCAACCGCAAAATCTTCCTAATAATCACTTCTCAATTCAATACGTGAGTGAGTGTCCGTAGTGAGAGAGATAAAGAGAGAGAGTACTTTGGAAGAAGGAAGAACTTCGGAGAAGAACCGAGGAAGACCACCACGGGATTGGTTCGAGTAATCCGAGCCTGAGGAAGACGAGAAAGCGCGAAGGCTCAAAGGTTTTAGCCATTGATGAATCAAGAACTCAGAAAAACGAGGCCGTATTGGTAGTAGAGCTTGCATTTGCATTTTCTAAATTCTGCTCAGCAATGTCTTCTGGATTTGTCCACAGAGAGAGAGAGATCCTGCTCTGTTCCTGTTTTGGTGTTTGGGCTTTTCTCTAATTCCCACGCAGTTCGAGGGTTTCGCGGTGGTCGTAAATTCCTTTTTTTTTTTTCTCAAAATTTCCTTGGACGACATGTCGTATTTACAAATATTAATGAACAAGCGTCAGAATTCGATTATTTCAACAGACGGATTGATCATAAGTTGTTTGACAAAATGTCTAATGGAATAGCCGCGGTTGGGAAGGAGATAAACTTTTGAATATATAAGCAATTAAGAAATTAAACAAAATTGTCCACTTGAAAATATAAGCAATTAAGCATATACAAATTTATCTTAGTTGTTTCTATTATATTGACGGAGTTAGTGATGGTGGGCAGAAGCACCTGATTATTTGATTATACAAGTTTAGTTTTGTGCTACTTGAATAATGGTCAATGGTTTACTTGTATTATAGCAATTTTCTGAGTCGCAATTACGCATATAGTTTTTAATAAGAAGATAAAAACCCAATCTTATATATACAATAACAAAAGAGCTTATGGTTAAAAAAAAAAAAAACTGCCTGGGTTACTACCGCTACTATTTTCCCAAAAAGAACCAAAACACTAACTTGACACATTAATTCACTAGCAACCTATACGAATACAAAAAGGATCCTCATAAGCAAGCAGTGCAATATTAGTGTCTTTCTTCCAAAAAGAACCAAAACCCAAATGTTTTACCACCTAATCTTCTCCTCCATTACCATTATCATCATCTTCTTCCCCATCTCCTTCAAACCCACCTCCCAATTCACAGATTCTCTCCCAAAGCTCCTTCGAAACTGGCACAACAGACAATCTAGGCTGCCTAAACAATGCAAAACCCTTTAAACCTTCATCGCCCTTCATTTCTTTCAAGTCTACAGGCCTCCTCATTTCCCCAATTGCCTTAACATCCACAACTACCTCATCTTCCCCAGCTTTATACCCTTCTTTCACTACAGTCACCACACCGACAATTCGACGAGCACTGGCACCAGAGTGGTAAAAGAAACAGAGGTCATTGAGCTTCATGGCCTTGAGGTTTTTCTGGGCTTGCTTGTTTTTAACTCCATCCCAATTGGTTATGCCTCCATTTGTTGCTTGATCTTCCCATGACCATTCTCCTGGCTCTGTTTTCAGAAGCCAATATTGCTTTTTTTTTCCCATTTGCTTTGGTTTTTCTTGATTTCCCTTTGCAAGATTTAGTGGGTTTTTTGTGTTATGGTTGTGGCTCCCTGTGGTGGGGGGTTTCAGGGTTGAGGATCCATTTTTTGCTTAGGAAGTGGGGTTTTAAATGAAGGGAAATGCTGAATTTGTCGCCTTTAAAGTTGCGGATTAGGAGGTGTACAAACTAACCCTAGAGAGTTCAATCAGGAACTAAATCAAACCAAACCGAACCAAATTCCAAATTATTGAATCTTTGATTAGTTACCAAATTTAACATTTCTAATGCTGTTATGAAAATAAATAAAACAATGATAAGAAGAAGAACAATAAGAAGAATAAGAATAAAAATGTAGAAGAGAGAGTATTCTATTGTCTTCTTGGTGTGTATTACAAAATAATATGAACTCTTATTTATAGGGTTCATTTTCATCATATGTTACAATATACAAACCCACCATAAATTACAATATAAATTACAATATAAATTACAACATAAATGGTGCAATAAAATTAAACTTAAATAAAAAAACTTATGAGTATTGAGATAGATGAATGGACATTCACAAATCTTATGAGTAGTGGGATAGATGAATGGATATCCACATTTATCTATATATTTATAACACTCCCCCTTAGATATTCATCTTTACAAAGAATATGTCTGATTAAAACCTTACTAGTAAAAATCAAGTGGAAAAAAAAATAGTGAAGGAAAAAAAGTACAATATTTTCTCATTGCAAATGGTATACTGCCTCATTAAAAACCTTATTAGGAAACCAAATGGGACAAAACCTTTGGTTAAGGGAAAAAGAATACAGTATTAAACTCCCCTTATTTGTAATATCACTAAAAATCTTTAAGGCGTCACATTTCAATACTGTTAACTAATTTATTGAATGTTGCAGTAAGTCATACCTTAGTGAACAAATCTGTTAGATTGTCACTTGAACTAATTTATTGAACATCAATTTCATCATTCTTTTGTAATATATTAGTGCACCTATTGTATAAGATATGGTACTTCAAGATCAAAATTTTCTTCAACAAGTATTCACTAAAACGATTTTACCATATGGGCCCAAATTATTTTAATTCATACAAAGATCTTTATAATTTAATTGAATAAATTTCTCGAGAACTTAAATTATATTTTTATAGCATTTTAAATATTTCAGAGATTTTCGTATCATTATCAATTGAGTCATATAGGTAAGTTGTGACTACATCCATTAAGTGCATATTAAGTGTTTCATACATTGCTATATTAATAAAATATTATTGCATCCATCATAAAATAGTATATTTTTTCATAATTGATTTCAGATTTTTGTGAAAACCCTTATGCAACAAGTCTTACTTTATATTTTACAACTTCATTTTTCTTAATTTTTTTTCTTACAAATACCTATTTGTATCCTACTGGTTTCACATTTTCAGATGTTTGGACTACTGGTCCGAAAACCTTACGTCTTTCAAGAGAATTCAATTTTGCTTGTAT
The DNA here is from genome assembly GCA_948193065.1 of Aleurites moluccanus. Lineage (NCBI taxonomy): Eukaryota > Viridiplantae > Streptophyta > Magnoliopsida > Malpighiales > Euphorbiaceae > Aleurites > Aleurites moluccanus. The sequence continues at coordinate 12,771 of CANXYC012431116.1, read as the reverse complement.
TGCATTTTTTCATTTTGGCCAATCAATTCTATTTCGACATTCTTGAACAGATCGTGGTTCAAGATTATCATTTTCATTCATAATATTTAATGCTACATTATATGCAAAATAATAGTTCACAACCATTTCATGTCGATTCTATATTTTTTTAGAACCAACATAATTTTTCAATATCTCTTTATTTTTATTAATTTCAAGCACTTTTACTTCTTCAGGAAGTCTATATATGTTAGTATCTGCATTTTCAATAAAATTATATTTATTATTTATTTCTTTTCTATTTCGATGATTTTTATCCTTATAACTAATAGTTGTTCATACTTTAAGCGTGCTTAAGATTCATTAATATTAATATATTATCCTTCTGGGATAACAATATAAATTAAAATATTAACAACTGTTATATGAGATTTTGTTACTCGTTTTAAATCAGCAAGTGTATTCGGCAATAAATTTGCTAATTTTTGCAGATAAATTAATTTATGAACTTTTTGTTCATATTGTTTTGTATTTATCAACTTTTATTATCTCCCCCTAATACTGAAATTATTACTTTATCAAATGACAATCTGCAAATCGAGCAGTAAATATATCTTCTATTAATGATTCAAAATATTTAATTATTGAGAGATTTATATCCAACTTATATTTCTAATATCTTTTGAGGACTCATCTTAGTGCATTGTGGTGGGATAATTAGAATATATACCATACATTAAAAAAATTTTAGATGAAAAATATATAGCTTTTGACCAAAAGTCAATTGATTAATTTGAAGAATCTTCTAGTTCTTCAATGGATTCAACGTGAATTTTCAATATTTTTTTCCATTATTTTTAAACCAAGATTACCTAACTTATCATTCCAAATAATAAAAATATTTGGATATGTAAATTTTTGGTTTACTATAAGATTCTTTTCAATTTCACTAATTTTTGTATAATACAAATTAAAGAAAATAACAGAAAATTTTTCACTATATTTTTCTACCCGAAATAATACTTGTAATATGGAGATATTATTAATTCCTCTCATTTACTGTCTCAATATGATATTCGTTGTTGTGAATATTTTTAAAACTTAACAAATTTTTATGAGATTTTGAAGAAAATAATGTATTTTCTATAGTAAATTTTGTTCCTCTTGTAATAATATATTGGCTCTTCTGGAATTCTCAATTATTTTTTATTTTATCATAAATAATTGTCTCACCTATTTTCAAATAAGAAAAATATTTGATATTTTTTAAATTGTATGAGTTATCGCACCATTCACAATACATATAGAAATCAATTCTCCTTTTTAATATTTTCAAAAACATATTTGTCACATCAATGTGAGCAATATATATATGATCATAGTTAAGATCATCATTATTAGAAACAAAATTTATCTTCATATTTTTTATCTCTTTTTGTAATGTTTGATAAATATCAATAAGATATTTTATCATACGACAAGTATGTTACCAATTTTTTTTCCATACCATATCGATAATATTTACTTTAAAAATTTTGTCCACCTTTTCTATTCTTATTTTTGTATAATTTTATCTCACTTCTGGTGGTGATAAGTATTCTTATGATATTTTTTTATTCTTATGAAAAGAATAATTATTATATATTTACTTTTAAATTACCACATTCACTTCAAGAAATGAGATAAAATCACTATAATTTATTTCATGAATTTTTCATTAACAACTTGTTATTTTATTCAGTTAAATATGACTGCATTCACTTCAGGGAATGAGATTAAATCAAAATGCATGAAATTAATTCATAACATTTTTACAATCTTTTTTATCGATATTGCTACTGCAGCAGCATATTCGATATATGAAAAATATTAATATATTATTATTTGTGAATATTCTTCACACATTAAGAGTTAATTCTAACAAAAATCAACATATTTGAAATAAAATAATAACTTTGCAATATCAAAAATAAATAAATTTACTATCATTATCAATATATGATTAAATTAAATAATAATTATTATTATTATTTTTTTTTTTTTACTTATACTTTTATAAGATCACAAATATAAATCATATTTTTTTATTTCAAATTATATTTTAACAAGTATAAAATATTATAATACATACAAAAACAAATATCAAAATTAAAGTAGAAAATTTTATGTTAGATGCAAATCAAAAAATAAAATGATAATGCATAAAAATAGAATTTACTTTTTCAAATACCTGAATCAAAATGTCACCAAGAAAAAGAATTTCGAACCTCAAATATTTCAACGTTATCGATGGAAAGATCTTCAAATTTTTTGAACAAGAAAACTATCAAAAGTGTCATGGAGAGAATCGTGCTGATAACGTATTATGAAAAATAAAGAAAATAAAAGTAAGAACAAAAACAATAATAAGAATGTAAGAGAGAGAGATTTATATTATCTTATTGGTGTGTATTATAAAGTAATATGAATTTCTATTTATAGGGTTCATCTTCATCATATGTTACAATATATAAAACCACCATAAATTACAACATAAATGGTGCAATAAAATTAAATTTAAATATAAAAACTTATAATTAGTGAAAAAAATAAATGGACATCCACATTTATCTATATATTTATAACACATGTTAAAATTATAACATAATTCTAAATTTGAGTCATTGAATTAAAATTTTTTTGTCTTTCTATTCTATATCATACTCCTATTGTTGAAAAAAACTCGAACTTAAGTTTTGAAGTATCTTAGTAATAAAGATGATGATTCATTGAATTGTCATTTTGCCTTTGTGGTTGCTAGCAACAATAGGAAAATTTAAAAGCATGTTTTAGACATGTATATGAATTGAAAAAAAATTTATAAAATCCATCTCTTATATATGATTTAGAGGCGATATAAATTCACTTTTTTGGTATCTTCAATAATAAAGTTTGATCCTTTTATCCCTTCCAATTTTCCTTTAACACAATTCTTGACAAGGAGTTTATTGCATTTATACTCAATCTTTTTTTGAGGAAGTAGTTATAGATTCCTCATGTCAATACAATCTTGTTGTTTTGTCTCTTGTAACTTCAAACTCATTGTTTCTAGTTGTTGAACTATCCTGTATAAGCTTGCAACTTCTTGTTTATGCAAATTTTGATGCTTTAGCTTTAATTTTTAATATTTTGATTTTTTTTTTTCAAAATTGGATCAACATGTCTAGTTTGCGCTATGTAATTTCTTCATTGGCATATATTACAATTGATTTTATATGTAATTTCAACTAAAATTTGTAATTTTTTCTCATTTAATTTCTCTATTACCATATATAATTTTTGTTTTAAAAAAATTACATTAGTTTCACTTTTGAACATATTATCATTGTACCTCATTTGATTTTTGTTTTTAAATGTCTTTCTAGTTTTTACTATCTACATCATCAACTAGCCACTACCACACCACGACCCAAAAAAAAAATAGTGAGAGTTCAAAGAAAATGACGAAATTTAAAAAGTCAGGTCGACTCATAACTCATCGAACATTCAAACTCATATTCTTAAATTTTTACATTTTGCTTCCTTATCTCTCGATTTTTACTTATTTTTCAATCTATGATATATGGTCATGTAATTGTAGGATGATGGTCTTTAGTTGGTGAAGCACAAATGGATTGAAACCACTAATGTTAAGGTACTTATTGGTTCCCTTGAAGATTATATAATAAAATTTTCAAGGATTTTGAAGCTCTGATATCAAATTAATATAGGTTGTGTCAAATTTTTAATAATTAGATTTTTAAATTGGGCTTGAGTTAACCGTTACAAAAATAACTATAACTAATCATATAGGTGATTGATCTTTACCACTCATATGTCTATTAATATTTTTATATATTTTATATGTCCATTAATATTTTTATATATTTTCAATATAAGATTTCTAATATATCCCATCGCGACAGACCCACACTACGTCGAGGGTTTCATGCATGGGGGCTCTACATCACCCTCACATATAGAAATAAACATCTGCATATGTGGGTGTCGTGCATGGGAGGAAACAAACAGTAGCAGAATAATTGTTCTGATACTATATCAAATTTTTAATGATCGGGCTTTTAAATTGGATTTGGGTCAACCATTACCAAAATAACTATAACTAGTCATATGAGTAATTGACTTTTACTACTTATATGCCTATTAATATTTTTATACATTTTCAATATGGAATTTCTAATAAATTGTGTTAGAGGATTTATTATAAAAAGGATGAATTTTGATTTATATAGAGGTTAGGATGAGTAAAAACTTTAGACGAGAGGCTAGAATTTGAAAAGAATGAAGTTTGAGAAACGAAGTTAAACAATATCAGGAAATTGTGAGGTTTTATTAGATATTAAGACACTATGAATAGTAATATGAATCAAAAAAATAAGATAAAACAGTTTAGGTTTCACACTTAAACTTTATTGAATATCACACCCAAAATCTCAAGGAATGACACCTAGGATTGAATTGTATTACACAACTCGAAATAATATAATTGCTGGATTTTTTTATTCAATAATAAAGCTTAATTTGAAAGCATTACAAAAGTAAGTATATATAGACTCAAACAACTCATAGTTTTTTAAGTAAAAAACTTCAAAACTAATCAATATCTTAAAAAAAATTTGGACTCTTAAAATAAAATAAAAAAGGATAAATTATTCATAAACAAACAAAGACTAAAAAAATAACTTAAAATTTAAAATAAAGACTTCTACAGAAATTGGGATAAAATTTTAAAAATATAAAATTGCCACCTGATTTAAAAATAATAGTCCAATAATTTATTTATTTAGTTAGACACAGGAATTTAACTCAAAAAATATTAATAAATACTTTATAATTTTTTAATAAATCCCATGTTAAAGTTGGAACCATTGTTGTTAAAATCAAACCGGACCGATAGGTCGAACTGAAAAATTAGAAATCGAATCAAGAACCAATCCGGTCAGTCTCAAAAAACTATCCCCAAAAATCGGTGAACCGGCTTATTAATCAGTGAATCGGTCGAACCGGATTGATTTTTTTAGTTCGGGCAGGTCAAATTTTTTTTTTTTACTTTTTTTAAATTTTTTTAACTTTTAATTTTTTTAATAAAAAATAATAAATGTCAAATTATATTTATTTTCATCATATATATAATAAATATCAAATTATATATACATATATATGTATATTGGTTTTTCGGTTTAACCGGTTCGATTTCGGTCGAACCTATGACCCTCTGACCCTATGCCTTCACCGGTTGTTTAATTGGTCTAGTTTTGAAAACAATGGTTGGAACATAATTCCAAACTTGAGTCATTAAATTTCAAATTTTTTGTCTTTCTATTATATATTACACTCCTATTGTTGAGAGAAACTCGAATTTAAGTTTTGAAATATCTTAGTAATAAAGATGATGATTCATTGAATTGTCATTTTACCTTTGTGGTTGCTAGCAACAATAGAAAAATTTAAAAGCATATTTTGGACATATATATGAATTGAATAAAACTATAAAGTCCATCTCTTATATATGATTTATAGGCAATATAAAATCAACTTTTTTGGTGTCTTCAATAATAAAGTTTGATCCTTTTATCCATTCCAATTTTCCTTTAACACAATTCTTGACAATGAGTTTATTGCATTTATACTCAATCTTCTTTTGAGGAAGTAGTTCTAGATTCCTTATGTCAATACAACCTTGTTATTTTTTCTCAAGTAATTTCAAACTCATTGTTTCTAGTTATTGAATTGTCTTGTATAAGTTTACAACTTCTTGTTTATGCAAATTGATGGGCAAATTTTGATGCTTCAACTTTTGGGATGATGATTGTAAGCTTTCTACCTCTTGTTTTGGTTGATTAATTGGCAATAGAGACTTTTTATTGTTGCTGATTTGTTGTTATGCATTTATGTTAGGCTGATAAAACTTATTTGCTTGTAGTATTGTCCAATTTGTTTGTTGTCTTAAAATTTTTGTTGGATAGCTGGAAGCTTCAAGTTGCAAGTTTTGGAATACTATCTCATTAGTGATTATCTTCTTTGTTTGACCGCCACAACAAACTATATAGGGTTGCTAGAATTCGTTTTACCATAGAAAAAAGAGTAGTATTAAATCATTTATGTACTATATAATCATCGATATTATCCCCCATAATCAAAAGAATTTTCCACCCATTCTTCTTTTGGTGATTCTTAAACTATTTTATTGATCCAAATATATAAACTTTATTTTGTTTGGTATTGGTACCCTATATGGCTAAATTTCTCATACCTAAAGCATATAACTCATTTACCCTTAAACTATCTTGGACATCAAATTTTATAACACATGGCATGATATCTAAGGTTGAATTGCCTCATACAACTTGAAATAGTATAATTGTTTTTTTTTTTTTTTAATTCAATAATAAAGCTTGATTAAAAGCATTACAAAACTAAATATATATAGATTCAAACAACTTTTAGTTCTTTAAGTAAATAACTTTAAAACTAGTCCACATCTTGTAAGGATTTTGACTTCTAAAATAAATTAAAAAGGGATAAATTATTCCTAAACCAACAAAGACTAAAAAATTACTTCAAAATTAAAAATAACTACTTCTAAATAAATGGGATAAAATTTTCAAAATTATAAAATTACCTCTGATTTAAAAATAATAGACCAATAATTTTTTATTTAGGTAGACACATGAATTTAACTCAAAAGGGATTAGTAACTACTATATAAATTTCAATAAACCACATGTCAAAGTTGGATTATAATTCTAAATTTGAGTCATTAAATTTGAAGTTTCTTGTTTTCCTATTCTGCATCATACTTCTTATTGGAAAAAACTTGAACTCAAGTTTTGAAGTGTTTTAGTAACAAAGATGATGATTTATTGAATTATCATTTTGCTTTGTGGTTGTTAGTAATGATAGGGAATTGTGAAAGCATACTTTGGACATATATATGAATTGAGAGGCAATATAAATCTAACTTTTTTGGTATTTTCAACCATAAAATTTAACCTTTATATCCCTTCTAATTTTCCTTCAGCACCATTCTTTATAAGGGGTTCATTGCATTTATGCTCAATCTCTTTTTGAGGAAGTGGTTTCAAAATCTTCATGTCAATATAATCTTGTTGTTTTCCCTCTTGTAACTTCAAACTCTGGTTGTTCAATTGTCTTGTATAAGTTTCTAACTTCTTATTTATGCAAATTTATGTGCAGATTTTGATGCTTCAGCTTTTGGGATAATGATTGTAAATTTTCTACTCTTTTTTCTTGTTGATCAACTAGTAATAGAGACTTTCCTTATTGCTAGGGGTGGATGTAGAAATTTTAGGAAGGGGATACTCCTCACATCTAGGGACATGCACATAAGTTTTACGAAGGATTGCTATGATAATGAAATAAATTTATTTATAAAATATATAAAAAAATAAACATATACTTCAATTAGAAATAACTAAAAAGTCATTACAGTACCATTGGGAAAGAAAATGAAGGATAAAAAAAAGTGAAGAAAAATGGAACTAAATAGTACTTTGTAAGGGATTAAAAGTTAGATTTTCAAAATAGAAAGACTATTTTATAAATTTTATCAAATATTAGAGACTAAATAGTAATTTATCCTAAAATTTTCAAAAATCAAAAGACAAGTGTCCCTTACTTCAATGTAGATTAGTCTATGCTTATTGCTACCTTTGTTGTTATGAATCTATTTTAGGTTGATGAAGCTTCTCTACTTGTTGTCTTGAAATGATGCTAAATGGTTTGAAGTTTGAAGTTGTAAATCTTGTAATACTATCTCATCTATACCTTTTGAACTTGTTATTTAGGCCTTTTCTCTGCATATTTTTTAAGATCAAGTACACTCATTGGATTCAAAACAAAATTTCTATCTCCTATGAAAAAAGTATAGGCGTTTTCTTTACTTATTATCCAAATCTAAAGCCTAGGTTGACTAAAAAGAATGAGAGTGACTTGCATAGGAATAACATCACAAAGTATACAATCAAAATAGGAACCACATTTGAAAGGACACAAGGCATTGATGTGTTGCTCGAATAGTCAAGTTATCAATCTAAGCCATCATATATGAGTGTGGATGTGGTTCCGTTGGAAACTTGAGTTGTTCAGTTGTGGATACCGAAACCACATTCATGCAACTTCCACCATTAATGATTTGTATCTTTGCTTGACAGTGACAACAAATCAAAGTTTGAAATATTGAAATTGTCTCGAATCATTTTCATCCATCTTAGGAATTTCTAGAATTCGTCTTACCATAGAAAAGATAGCAATATCAACACCTTCATATACTAGATCATCATTGATATTATCCCCATAATAAAATAATTTCTCACAAGTCTTATTGCGGTGATTCTTCAACTATTTGATTAATCCTATCATGCAAATTTTATTTTATTGGGTAATGATATCCCATATGGCCAACTTTTCCATACCTAAAGTATACAACTCCTTTGCCCTTAGAATTAGGATCACTAGATGAAAAAGGTTTTTGACTATTGAAATCATTAAATAACTCTGATATAATTGATTTAGTGGTATAATTTTAATCAAAACCTCTATTTACTACTATGTACTCAACTTGAACCCTAATTTTTTTAGGATTTGGTTGTTTCAAATATTCATCCATGTCAAAAGCTATTTGGAATGCATTTTCAACACTATATATATAGGTTGCCTAAGTAATTCCCCTTTAATATAAGCCCTTAAACAAGTTCTAAATCAAGCTAAAACTTATGCAACATCTTCTACAACTTGACTTCAGATCTTTAAAACTCAACTCAGCCTTAATTCCAAAATTAATTGGAGTTAGCTACATGGATTTTTTATTTCTATTCCAAATGGTTTTAGATGATATCTTCTGATAATTGAAGTGCATCTAAATCATATTGAACTCCTCTCCTCCAAGTTAGTTTAGGTCTACCTATTTCTTTCTTCATCTTCTCTATCATAATGTGTTCAACCTTTCTAATTGAAACCTTCTTAGGTCTTCATTTCACGTGTCCAAACCATTTTAATCTTCATTCTATCATATTATTCTCAATCAATGAAACTTTCATTTTATCTATGATACTTAAATTATGAATCTTATTCATTATTTTATGTTTACATATTCATCTTAATATGCTTATTTCAGCCATACTCATCTATTATACATGTCCCTTTATTTTCCAACATTCACTATCATATAGTATAGGTGGTCAAATAGTTATAATTTTTTTTCAATTTATTGAAAATCTTGCGGTCTCATAGGACTCCTAAGGTAATCCTCCATTTCTACTACTACACTTTTATCTTATGATTAATATTTTCTACACAACTTGCATCTCGTTTGAGGATTGGATCTAAATATTTAAAATGGGTGCTTTGGGACAATGTCACTCCATCTAATCTAACTATCTCATTATCTCCATTTTAGCATTCACTAAACTAGCAATGTATATCTTCCGTCTTGGTTATACTTAACTTGAAACCCTTGAATTCTAAAGTGCTCCTCCACAACTCTAGCTTTCTATAAACTCCCTATTGTGACTCATCTATCAGTGCAATATCATCTGCAAATATCATGCACAATAAGATTTCATCTTATATATGTTTTGTTAATTCATTTATAACCAACGTGAAAAGATAAGAACTCACTGCGAACCCTTGATGCAACCCAACTGAAATAGGAAAATCTAATGAGTCTCCCCTACTGTGCATACAATATATGCTTTCTCTAAGTCAATGAACAATATATGTTGGTCTTTCCTCGAATCTCTATATTTTTCCATCAGGTTTCCAATGAGAAAGATTGCTTTCATTGTTGATCGACTTGGCATGAAGTCAAATTAATCGGTAAAGATAGATTTAATACCACGTAAATGATGTTTTATCATTCTTTTCCACAACTTCAAAGTATGACCCATAAGCTTAATTCCCTATATTTTGAACAACTCTAAATTCTACCTTGTTCTTAAAAATGGGTACTAAAAAACTCTTCCTTTATTCATTTGATATTTTCTTTAAAGTCAGGATTTTGTTAAACAATTTAGTCAATCAAGCTACTTTTACATCATCTAGATACTTCCAAACTTAAATAGGCACTCCATCGAGGCTATAGGCTTTCCTAACTTTCATCTTCCTCGAAGCAAAATTTACCCTGGAAATGTAATCCTTCTAGTGAATGTTATATTTTTCTCTATAGTCAATGTGGTATAAGTCGATTATATTACCATCCTAGCCATCGTTGAGAAGTTCATTAAAGTAACTCCTCCACCTTTCTTTAACGTCCTTATCTTTAATCAAAACTTTTCCTCCTTTATTCTTAATAAACTTTACTTGATTGAGATCTCGACATTTCCTTTCTCTTATCCTTACTAATATGTAGATATTATTTTCACCTTCCTTCGTTTCAAGTTTCTCAAACATCTTCTCAAAAGCCTTTGCTTTTGCTTGGCTCACAACCTTTTTTGCCTCTTCTTTTGCTTTATTGTATTGCTCAAAAGCCTCACCATTATTACATTTTGATAATCTTTTGTACTATTCTCTTTTATTCTTCACTGTCTTTTAGACTTTTTCATTCTAGCACCACCTCTCTTTTGAGGGAGAGTTATGTCCTCCTTTAGACTCTCTCAAAACTTTTTCTAGCTATTTCCCTAATCTTTAAAGCTATTTCTATCCATATGGCATTGACTTCTATGTCCGATTTCTATGCTTCCAACTTGAGAAACTCATTCTTAAATATCATTTGTTAAGCCATTTTTAATTAACACCATTTTATGTTAAATGTCGTACTTCTTCTACACCTTCGTATCTTTCTCCTGATTTTGACATCCAAAACTATCAACCTATGTTTAACTTGTTAATACTTCTCCCGGAATCACTTTGTGATCCTTACATAGAGCACCATTTGTATTTTTTGTGAGAAAAAAGTCAATTTGACTTCTATTTTTCTCACTTTTAAAGTCATTAAATGAAATTCTCTTTTAATAAAGTGAGTATTTGTTAATATTAAGTCATAAGCTATAGTAAAACCAATAATACTTATCCCCTCCTGATTTCTCATACCATAGTCAAAACCTCAATTTATCTTCTCATAATTATATTGTTCATTTCCTATATATTCATTTAGAGTTTCATGGATAAAAATATTTTTTTTTTTAATTTTTAAGTCATCAAATTATTGCATATACTTAGCCACAAACATACAAACATTTTGTTCGACTTCAAAGAATTTTCATTTTCATATATTTTGTCATGATAATTGTGCAACATATATTTTTCTTATAGCTTGATTTTCAACTTTTGTCATATATTAATAGGTGGTTTTTTTGGTTTAATGCTCAACATCATTCCACCAAATTTTGATTAATCCAAAAAATTCATCTTCACAAATTTTATTTTACTATGTTATCCTACGCTACACCAATCAATGAAAGAAAGATTCAATCACAAAATAAAGCAGGTCAATCTTTCATTCAAAATTTGAAACTAATGTGCATCTTCAGCTGCATCTCACTCTTTGTCAAGTTTAGGTGCAGAGTGTTGTGGCTGAATTCTACATGTCACCGAAAAGCACAGGTGCACAGTCAACAAATAACACGCGTCCATTATAAAGTGGGCCAGGGAGTGTAAGAGTGGTCCCCACCTGTGTACAGTCACATCAACGTCCCTTTTGTCTAATCACAAAATTAAAAATTAAAATTTAAAAAAAAAATTACTCCACCAACTAGCATTCAAAATAGAGTATTTTTTACATTTATTTATTATTTATTTATTAATTAATAAATATTTTTTTCCTCTACTTTTAACCGACATGTGTCCGTAATTAGAAAGAAAACACCTAATTTATATTTATAGTGTTCAAAAAATTATTTTTATAAATGTTGTTTACAATAACATATTAAATAAAATTTAATAACTATAAATTTTAAATTCAGATTTATTTCTTATTATTTAATAAAATTTAAATTTGGTAATTAAATTGCGAAACTCTGTTGTTATTTTAGTACTGTTCATCATTTGCTTTTATAACGTTGATGAATAAAATAATATTAACAAAAAAAATTTAGTTATTATAATATTATGAGATTTCATCTATAATTTTCCCAATTCAATACAATTTTATTAATCTTATTAAATTATATTTAAATTATATCCTATAACATAAAATAATACTCATTTTATATTCAACTCAACTCAATTTAATCTTAATTACAAATTAATTAAAATTATTTAAATAAATTTTTTATTTACACTCTAAATAATTTTAAACGATATCTTATAATAATTATAATACATCTAAATTATATTAATATAATACCTATCTTATGAAAAAAATTAGTACATCAAAATTTTAAACAACAAGTATATAATAAATATAATTTCCCTTTTTTATAAACATCTTGGCTCAAAATCTCATTATTAAAATATAATTTTTTTATTATTAAAATGTCTAAAGAAAATATTGAAAATATCTTACCATCCTATAATATTTAGAATATGCTTTGAGAAGAATGCAAATATATATATATATATATATATATATATATATATATATAGTAAATTTTAATTATTATTTTCAAGCATATTGAGATATAATTTGATGGTAAATATATATTTTTATAATTAATAGATTTATAAATTGATTTTCTTAATTAATGTTAAAAAAATTATTATTTTTAAAAATTATTTTAATATATATATATATATATATATATATATATATATATATATATATATATATATATATATATATATATATATATATAT
>CANXYC012430938.1:0-15653 GCA_948193065.1 Aleurites moluccanus | reverse complement strand
TTCTTCAATCAGGAAGGACAGTCGTTATTCTGAGAAAGATGCAGCAGTAATTGTACGGCAGATGCTCAAAGTTGCAGCTGAGTGCCATTTACATGGTTTGGTACACCGTGACATGAAACCAGAGGTATAGAGTTTATCAGTGTTGATAGCATGCTTAACACATTTGGAGTCATGGTTCTTGAAATGATTTCCCATTTTTCTTGTTTGCAGAATTTTCTTTTCAAATCAACGAAGGAGGACTCGCCTTTGAAGGCCACTGATTTTGGTTTGTCAGACTTCATAAAACCAGGCGAGTAGTAATTCCTCATGTGAAAATCTTGTGCTTATATGGGGGTGGGGGCAATAAAAAGATCCTTACATGTGCTTATTACACACACGTAAACACTTCTCCTGTACACTTGAGAGACTTTGACGCCCTTGTCAGCCTGTGGTTAACATTTCAAACCATTACTTTACTATCCAATTGAATGCAGGGAAGAAGTTTCAAGATATTGTTGGCAGTGCCTACTATGTGGCCCCTGAAGTATTAAAGCGCAAGTCTGGACCTGAGTCAGATGTATGGAGTATAGGCGTTATTACATATATTTTGCTCTGTGGGAGGCGCCCCTTTTGGGATAAAACTGAAGATGGTATATTTAAGGAGGTGTAGTACAATCTTTATTTTGGATACTGGCTCTTTTTTCTTTTTTAATTTTCTCTCCTGGCTGTTGGTCCGGTATGGTTTACTAAGATTTTGGTAACAGAAATAGATTGGTATTATAATATTTTTCTGGATGATGTTGCTTACAACCAACCTTTTCATAACATGTTTAATTATGTACTTGTATCATGAGTGCTGTAATGGTTTATGCTCCAGATCTGAGTTTGTGCATTTAAAGCAAAACTAGACAGTCGTCCATTATATAACCTTCTCAGTTTGCTGAATAGTTATACTTGCTTCCTAATGGGCTTACTCAACCACATTTTAAATCCAGAAAATTAATGTCTAATATGTTCCAGTGAAATTTCGTATAAACTTGATCATTTGTATGTTCTCCTGTCATTTTAAATTCTTACTTAATTGGATTGCATGGTACCTCATTTTTTTATCATTGGCAATATTTTCTATCTTCAGAATACTGATGTCTATAATCTGCAGGTCTTGAGGAACAAACCTGAGTTTCGACGTAAACCATGGCCAACCATAAGCAATAGTGCCAAAGATTTTGTAAAGAAGTTACTGGTAAAGGATCCCCATGTTAGACTTACTGCTGCTCAGGCCCTATGTACGTGTCTAACTTGTCACTTAGGAAAGAAAAAAATTACTGATATTATGATGTACTACAATTGACGAATATACACAACCAATTGGGTTCTAAAAGTCTTTCATTTTGCAGCACATCCATGGGTCAGAGAAGGAGGAGAAGCATCTGAAATCCCTATTGACATATCTGTCTTGAGTAATATGCGGCAATTTGTGAAGTACAGTCGTTTGAAACAGTTTGCTCTGAGGGTAAACTGACATCTCTTTTTGTTGTATTCTTCTAGGATAAGAGACAACTTCTTTGTTTGTGTATACTTTTTTTTTTCCCCACAAATAATTGATGTCTTGCAGGCATTGGCTAGCACATTTGATGATGCGGAGCTGGCTAATCTTCGGGATCAATTTGATGCAATCGATGTAGATAAAAATGGTTCCATTAGTCTTGAAGAGATGAGACAGGTATTTTGTTTTTTCCTGTTGAATGAACTATATTTCCATGTATACGGTTTCTTTATTTTATTCTAACAAGGAAGGACGGTTTCAATGTAGGCACTTGCTAAAGATCTTCCCTGGAAGTTGAAAGACTCGCGTGTCCTAGAGATTCTTCAAGCGGTAAGCATGATTTATTCTTTCTTGTCTAAAATCATTTTCCCAACTGAAAATGTAGGGAAATGAGCCTTCAACTTGCTCATGGTGCATCTTTTTTTCCCTGGATTGGCCGTTTGCACTAGATGAAATGAATGATAGCATTCATTGTTCTTGTAAACGATGATGATTTTTTTTTTTCCCTGGGGAACAAGCAAGTGGTTTCTTTTAGAAAGGTGGCCATGCCAAGAGGTATGGTTACCGCACTGCTCTTTTAGAACTTTCACTGTAATAACTTCTTATTTTTCTGTGTTCAGTGGCTCCAACTGTTCTCTTAAAAGGTCTTCTCCCTGTCTATGTTCAACAATACAATATTTTCTGGGTCTTCTTTCGCATTGCCTGCAAACACTACTTCCTTGGTGTGTTCTGACACCTAAAGGGCTGTTTATCTTTTTGATGCAGATTGACAGTAACACAGATGGACTTGTTGATTTCTCTGAGTTTGTTGCGGCTGCTTTACATGTGCATCAGCTAGAGGAACACAATTCTGAGAAGTGGCAGTTGCGTTCACAGGCTGCTTTTGAGAAATTTGATCTTGATAAAGATGGTTATATAACACCAGAAGAACTAAGAATGGTCAGTATTTCTTTACACTGAAGATCCTTCATTCTAATTCCACACATCTTCAAAAGCTGAAAAATAAGGGGAAAAAAAAAATGATATCCCGAACATGATTGCCAAGTGATGGGATGGCTCCTAAGTCCTGCGCTTCAGTTTTTTGTTTAAGTAATTGTTTTTGATTGGCATGAAAAACGCATTAAGTGGTCCTTCGTGGGATCAATAATCAACATGATTTTTTAACTCATTGCAGCTATAATTGAAGAGTGAGCTTAATGGCTCTTTTATGGGACTTACAGGTAGCTTTATCTGATTAAAAAAAAAAAAAAATAATTCTAGGGTTTGAAAGAGTAACTTTCATTTGGTTTGACATTCAAAATCTTTGAGCTGCCATCATAGTTTTTGCCATGCACTTTATATTTATGTGAAAGGCCACTCCTGATTCCTGTGGCTGAGAAGAGTTGCAGTCATGTAATTTGTCCTGTAGTTGAATCCTATATCACACAGGAGCTTGGGAAAAGCTTGTTTGTAGTTGCCTAAGGGCTAGGTTACTCAGACTGGCAGAAAAAATGTGCAAAGTGTTTAGATGACCTTTATATTTTAAAGAAATTTCAGCCTAATTGCTCCAAACTGATTTTTGCTTTCTTGCCTTGTAGCATACGGGCTTGAAAGGTTCCATTGACCCACTTCTTGAGGAGGCTGATATTGATAAAGACGGTAAAATAAGCCTTCCAGAATTCCGTAGACTTCTTAGAACTGCAAGTATTAGTTCACGAAATGCACCAAGCCCATCTGTTCGGAATATCCGAAAGATTTAGAGTGAAAAATGGATTTTTGAAGATTGAGACAAGTGAGAGAATTACAGAACTTCAAGATTACATGTGAATGGGGTACTTCTCTCCATTACCATTCCATTTACCTCTTTCTGAACTTAAAAAGATTTAAAATGATAGGATTCCCCAACAGGATGTATGTTAAGAGGGTTGTATTATATCAAGTGGAGAGGTGTCGCGGGTTCTCTATGGAGGATGGCTCTTAGTGTGGTGGTCAATGTTATTGTACATTCTTTTCAAAGTGTTGGGGACTTTCTTTGTCGTGCCCTTGGAATTGTAATACCTAACCACAAATAAAGTAACCCAATGAATGATTGGTGTTGAGAAATCAGTTTGTGTTCATTTTGTGTGTTTTCTTGTGCATCATCATAAGTTTGTACTTGTTATTTGTATCAGTATATGTTATTCTTATGCTACTTACTACTTGGTGCATTACAAGCTAGATTGACACTAGTGATTCAAGTTCTTTATTTAAGCTCTTTATACTCTCCCTAAAAAGCAATTCTTGTAAGATCAGGTGCTTAATCCAATTTTTATGCTACAAAGACAAGGTGGGTTTAGTGGTTTTAGAATTTTTTTTTTTTTCTTTTTCAAGGTAAATTTGATTATGATTATGATCATATGATTTGAATTCAGAATTCAATATCTTTCAATTTTGAAAATGACGTCATTAAAAAAAATTATTGATGATACATAAATCTATTATAGCCTACTTCATGAAGGATAGTTTGTTCTTTATTTGAAGATAGTTTGGAAACTGAATTTCGTGAAGGATAGTTTGTAATTACTAATTAGATCACACGTCAGTACACCAAACATCATTTTCACACAATGTCAAAGTCAACCATAGCCTTCCAGAAAAGGCCAAAAAGGTAGCTGTCTTTTTTTTTTTTTTTTTTTAAATGTTCGTTGAAAGATATTTTCATGTTAATTTGCTTGTTCACTGAAATTAAGAATGCATTGTTTAGACTTTGTCAACACATTCAATTCAAGGATAAGATAACTTCAATTGGATCTATTTTATTTGGCCTAATGACAAAAGTTAAAAAAAAAAAAAAAAAAAAGGATAAATAAATAACTCAAATCTTTCAAAATATGGACACTAAAACATAATCTAATGAAAATATAATTTAATAAAAAATACAGACATAATATAATGAAAAGTACTTTTGAGCAGGAAATATAATTTAATAAAAAATATAAATGAAATATAATTTAATAAAAAATATAAATATAATCTAATGAAAAGTGCACTTCAATAATAGATTAAGAATGGATTTCTCATTTTTTAATGCTAAAAAAAAAAAAAAAATGTCAAAATATATTATATTTACCCTAATATTAAAACTTAATTACAATTGAACTAATTTGATCAGAGTTATTATTATTTTTAATTAGAAGCGTTTAACTGAGAATTAAGATAGAGTTTAGTTTGCTTAATGAAGTGTTATAAAAAAAATGGGGGATAATAAGGTCTTTTACATTTTAATTTTGATCAAATAGATATAATTAATAATAAATTTTCAAAATTGAAGTAAAATAATTTATTTAAAGATTTGAATATAGTTATGATTTTTCGAAATTACATGGATTTCTTTTTATTATTAAGCCTTTTTTCTTATAAGATTTTCGATTTTAAATTAAATTGCCTGTCTTTAATCTTATGTGGAAGCACTAATCACCTAATATGATACAATCTAAAGTAATGATACAACTTAAAGAATAATAATAAGAAATCAGAAAATTAGCATATGTAGTTAAGAATTATGACGAAGCATAATTGAAATAGTGGGTGGAATAAAATAATTCATTTTAAAGTCTTTCTTTTTTAGAAAATAAATGCGCAAATCTTATAGAAGATCAACTATCCTGCTGGCCTAAAGGTTCTACCTGGGGCTTCACAAAAATGGGATCGAATCGGAGTTTTCTAACTCAATTGGATCGAATCCGACAGTTCAAACCGAAATCCAAATAATTGGATTGAATCGGTTCAGTTCGGTTGAGTCCTGAACACCCTACTTCCACCTATGTGCAATTTTATTTAGCTTGTTTAGATAAAAACCAATGTTTAATTCATCCGCGAGAAGAAGAATGAGAGCCATGTCCAGCCTTCTTTTTTATTTTAGGGGTAAAAAGAATTGCCCAACATTGGTAGATTTTTACTGAAATTACCTATACTGATCCATGAAATTAGAGATGTGTGCCTTGTCTGTAGTCAATCGACTTCTGGAGAATGTATTACATTTAGAAAAATAACCATAAATAAGAAACTCTTTCAGTTAAATGCAATTACCATTGTTCTGTCATTTACTATTTCACTACATTTCTTTGCTTAAGATTGGGTCTTGGAAAGCAAATATGGCTGCTTTTGTTTAACTCAAAATAATTCCTAAATCCAGAACAAAGGAGTTGTGTTTTGTTTTGTTGATGCAGCTATGATATCAATGATACAAATTTCAAATGCGAATGGCAATAATACTATGACCTTTAACAAAGCAGGTTTCAACTGCAAAAGCAGATTACAATTAAACTAGCAGGTTAATTGAAGAGTCCAGCAAAGATCGTTTACATGGAATTTTATCCACATGAAACCTACAAGACAGTAGGATATCAAGCCTAGAAAGGATCTATGAACAAGTTAGAAGCATTTTCTAAGTTGGCCAGTTCTGAATCACAGTTCAGGCATGCTACGAACAATTAACCCTCATTTGAACTATAGCTTACCAGTTATCGGCAATTCACTTAGCTTCCAAGCAGCATTTGGTTACAAGTAATATCAAACTTGTTACGGGCAAAAGCTCAAACTAGGGGTGATATTCCCCATCTGTCCCTAGTCGCAATTACATAGACTACCTTAATAGGTTAGCAGCTTGAGAACCAGCACATCAGTTAGAAGATTTTGGGATATCTCCCACGCTATTAGAGGAGCTATCCTGAACACCATGGGATGAAGAATACCTGCTTAAGGAGCTACCATTTGTACTATTTCTTTCCTTTCTCTGCAACTGTTTGCCTTTCCTTTCTCCACTTGACATATCCTGCATAAATCTTTTCAATCAGCTTCGTGTCTTTAATGCGTTAAGCATTTCTGAAACTGAAACCAACTTTAAAACCAACCTGTTGAGTTGATGACCCAGGCATTTTCAACTCAAGTTCTGTTGCAACATTGTTAGAATCATCACATCTTTCTGCATTGCTCCCCCTTGGATGACCTGTTGACTTACTTCTAGAATCCTGTCTGCATGAAATATGGGGAGTAGAAGCATATTGGACTGATGGCTGTTCATTTGGAGGATTAGTTGGAGTTGGGTACCGAATAAAAGTTGAACAGGGACTAGGAATTGCACCAGGATTCTGATTTCCAAAGAAGGGAAATGGCTGCAGTGATGGATGCATGGGAATTGGGCTAGGTGGGACAGGTACAGGAATGGGATATGAATATGTTGGACCCATAACAACAGAAGGATCGACAGCAGGCCATGGGAACATAACGCTGACCCTTTGTTGATACTGAGCATTTAAATTTTCAATATCAGATTTTAAAGATCCCTTTTCTTCTCTCAGTTCATTCTTCTCCTGCATTAACTGCACTCAACACAAAAACAATTTATCAAATGACCAATTGCAAAACCAACACAGCCATCAAAACTGAACATGTACACACAATCACCTTGCGTGATTCTTCTGAAAGTGCAGCATAGTCAGCCTTTAGTCTGCTGACTTCAGCTGTTAGATCCTTCAGCATTTGAATTGTGTCAGTCAAAATGGTTGCCTTATCATTCTTTGGTCTATCTGGGTCTGCATTTAAGTGTAATAGGTAATTAGTAAAAGAACACTTAATTCTTATTTACCTAAAAAGCTAAAACAAAAGGGAAGTGCATATTTATGGCTAGCACAATATATGACCGAGAAACAATTATACATCTGGATTGACATTTCTTTTGCCAAACATCAACAGCTACAAACAACTGCTATAGGAGTATCCACCATCAGCAAACTAATACAAGACCTCTAAATGTAGAAACCAAGCAGCATTTCAAAGTCAACTTCAAGCGAATCATTGTAATATTATTAGAACTTTAACAACTGCTGTAGTAATCCAGCGGCAAATAGATAGTTTTGAGCTTAAAATGATTAAAAAAAGAGGAAAAAAAATCATATTCTTGAGCACCCATCCTTTCGCAAAAGAGGTTAATGGAGAAAAACATGCTTCTGTTAAACGACAGAAAGATATTAAACTTAATGGGCTAATACAAAGTATTTAGCTGGTTTTAGCTAAATATAAAGGCATGCAAATGTATAACAAAAGGAACCAAAAGCAAACGAATATTTATTACCTAATGTGTTTCCCAGCTCTAGAAACTGCTCATTAAGACGGTCTCTCCTCAACTTTTCCCTGTCGGCCTTGTGAACCTTTCTTGCAGCAATTGGATCCTTCATCTCTGCTTCTGGCGTCTGCCTGCAAAAGCATATCCCCCTAATTAGAAATTCATATAAGAAAATTAAATTCATACAATAAAATTAACAGCAAACAAATATGTGACCAAATCTCCACTTCAACTATCAAAAAGTTATAAATCCAAGACCCAAATGTAATCACTCAATAAAACCCAATTCCTATTTCACTAATCGTAGAGCTTGTTGAAAGAAAAAGAGAGATTTTTTTTTTTTTGTTTTTCAAACAATCACAAGATCAAACACAATCAACCATGTCAGTGTCCAGAATTTCACAAACTAATAATTGCAAAACAACTGAAAATGGAAAAGAAACCTGGGTTCAGGGATGGAATTGGTAGAAGGCAAAGAGTGAGGAGAAGTCGAAGGAACTATATCTGCTGCTGCTGCTACAGATTGAGAGAAATCGTTTGTTGTTATCTTCCATTGATCCATCCTTTTCTTTCTAGCACATTAATTCAAGAATCAGTAATGAAAATTCTCGGGTTTAATTGGGTTCTTTTGGGTGTAATTTTTTGGGGTTGAAAATCAAAATCCTGATCTAACAAATGGATTGCCACCAGTAATACCTACAGAGCAATCACAAAGAAACTTGTGCTTTCCACGAGCCACCACCCAGCATGTGCCCACCACGTTCGTCTTTGTATATATTTAATAATTGCAATCACTTTTCCATTGGAAGACAGAGGTGGTGTAAGAGAGAGAAAGAGAGAAGAGAAGGTTGGTGTTCGTGCAGTACACGCCTAATTTGCACTAATGTTTGGTTGGAAGGAAAAGAAGGGAAAATATATAAAGAGAAAAATAAAAATAAAAGAAAACTCATTGTTTAACCAACCAATTAAAATTAAAATTATTAATAATTAATTACTTCAAATTATTATAACACTTATCTTAAAAAATTTATAATAAAAATAAAATTAATAAGAAATTTCTTAATAACAATTTAAATATTAAAATTTTATAATAATCTTTGATTATGAAAATTACTGAAATTATAAAAAAGTATACTTATTTTTATGCTCCTAAATATTTGAAGTTGCAGATTAATTTTTGAAAAAAATATAATTTTTAGAAATTTATAAATTACATAAATAAAAAAATAAATATTAAAAAAATTTTATAAAAATTTTACTCTTTTATAAATCTATCCAACTCGAATTCGAATTAATCGAAACTCAATTTAACTATCACATATCAAAATGTTTATTTATCACCATTTATGATTTATGAAATTATATTAGAACATTTAAATTTGAGCTTTTATCGAATTGTTTATATAAATAAAACTATAATTAGGAGCATGTTTTTAGTGATTAAGGTAATAATACAATAATTGAGTATTTGATTCATAATATAAAAAATTGAAACTAACAACCACACTCCTTTAAAAAAATAAAAAGTTAATGTTTTATAAATTAAAATAATTAAATCATGCAAGAATTCTTAAGATAAATTATTTTTTTTTCCTAAAATTTGACCTAAATGTAATAATGCATCTCTATTATTCTAAAATTTTATCTATATGTTTTAATATCCCTCACAAAGTCATTCTCAAATATTTGATTTATTTATTTAATAAAGTAATATTACAAGTTAATTTTCATATATTGTATTAATTTTCTTATTAATTACGTTGATCCTTGAAATTCTCTCTTTATTTTTTATTTTTTAACTCTTCTCTCTCAAAAGTTAATACCTCAAAATCTTCTCATATATCCTCCGCTACCACCCCCAATTTCTTGATCACTATAAGGCTAAATAGCTATGATCATTATTTTATTATGCGGTATCGACGAGATAATAGCCACCATCCAGCCTCCTCCTTCCCCCTCTTCTTGTTTCTTTCTTTTCTTAATATAATTTAACATTTTTATAATGTATTTTTTATATTATTTATTTAATTTTTATTTAGTATATAAAAATATATCATTAGATTCATTACTTTAATATTATTAAATTATAATTTTTAAAAATTTTAATAAAAATTTTTAAATTTTTAAAATATAATACATAAAAAATTACTATATACCTATCTGGCCAGACCTTGCTTTGCTTCACCCCATATAAAATGGATTAGATATAAATATGCAAAATTCACTCTTACGGACAGTGGCCATCCATTGTCACATTACAATTGAAATCCTAATATAAGGATGTTGAAATTAAATTTTTTTTATAACTAAAAAAATAAAATATAGTAAAATCTTTATAAATTAATATTGTTAAGACTCATAAATTTTATTAATTAATTGATAAATTAATAATTTATTAAATTAAAAAAAAATATTTATTATTTAATAAATATTTAATTAACTAAAAACTCATTGTGTTTTACTAATCTTGTAATCAATTCAATATTAATTAATTAAAATGATAAAAAATATGTGATCAAATGAATACGAATTAATTAAAATTGAATAAAAAAAAATATATAATCAATTAAATATAAATTAAATGAATTGAACGTAAAAATATATGATGAATTGAATATAAATTAAATAAAGTGAAAAAATATGAGTATAATTACTTAGATTTAAAATAATTTTTACAGTTATATTTTAATAAAGTACATATTATAATTTGTTATATATATAATATTGATAAATTATTAATTTATAATATGAATGTGATGGTATAATTATGTAAGAATTTTTAAATAATAATTATTTTATTAATTTATTAAAATTATTAATTTAATTTATTAATATAAGTCGGAATTATAAAAATTGAATATATAATAGATATTATTAATTTATTTAATATTAATTTACAGAGATTTTCCTGTATTTTATTTTAATTTTACCATTGAATTCAAAGGCTAATTCTTCTGTATTGTTACTCTTGTTTATTTGGAAATTAATTTTCGTCTATAGCAGGTCAAACAGACATTTACTGAGAATGTTCTATCTTCACCATTGGGAATGTGAACTTTGTAATTAATGACTGAGAATAAGAGGTTTGATCTGAAAGACTGAATTAGCCGATCATCTCTTCATGAGTTCCGCTTACACACGGCAGAGAGACGATGTGTTCGAGTTTCAGAGGAATGGACGTCAGGAAAGGCTTTACCGGCCACCTTTACGCTGCACTGAATCGGTGTGGAAATCCATACTTTTATAGACGAAGAAAAGATCAAATACGGTGAAGAAATTGGACCAGCGTGCTTGAAAGGAATAGAAGAATCAAGATTTTCCATATGCCTCTTCCACTTGGTGTTTGTAGGAGTTTGTTCGCATCCTATAATGTGAAGGCCAGATCAGATCTGGTCAATCTTTAACGATGTGAATCCATCTGATATTGAAGAGATCAAAGGAAGTTATAAAGAAGCATTTGTAGAGCATGAGAACAGTCCAGCAGTTTTCTTTTGTGAATTTGTTAATTAGAGGAAGACACTTCAATTGATATTTGGAATACATTCTCAATTTCTCAATAATAATGCATTGAAAAATTTTATTTAATTTTTTTACTTTAGGAGTAAAAATGAACATAAATTTCTCCATTTTGCAAGTATTGTTCTAGCTAAGACCATCATTTATCAATGTTTATTTTCATATTTAAACTATAGTATGAGATTAATAAATACTAAAAAGTGCTCTTTCTAAACTGCTATTAGTATTTGTAAGAAGCAGGAAGCAGGAAGCAGGAAGTGAAGAGTACAGTTTGTATGAATAAGTTATGGAACTTTCTCATTGTCTTGGATTTATGTGTGAAGAATGGCAAGCTGCAACAGTAATGCATGACTCGATTTTGTTATACTGCCATCCACCCAGATGATTTAGAGTCTCATGCCACGCAAGTAATTTCTTTGATGACCATTCAGCTGAAAGATTTTTGCATCATTGGTTGTACGGAATGGGAGGTATAGGTAAAACAACCATTGCAAATTAAGGAGGTTTACAATTTAATCTTCCACAAATTTAATTGTAGTTGCTTCCTCGTAAATATTAGAGAATAATCCATTTCCAAGGGTATAGCCTATTTACTAAGCCAACTTCTCTCCGAGACCTTCAAAACAAAGCATTTAGAGATACATAATGCTGATAGAGAATTAAATGTGATGAAAGAAAGACTACGTTCCAAAAGGGTTATTGTTTTGGATGATATTGATCAACTGGATCAAGTGAATAAAATTTCTAGAATATGTAATTGGCTTTATCCAGGAAATAGAGTGATTGTAACAATAAGGATTAAGGATTTCCTACTGTAACTTGAATTTTATTGGCAATATGAGGTTAAGAAATTGGATTACAGCCATTCTCTTCAGCTCCTGAGTTTTACATGCTTTTGATAAAATCTGTCCTATGCAAGATTATATGGATTGCAAAGAAAAAAGTTATACACTGTACTGGAGGAATTTCCCTAGTTCTTGAAGTAGTCTTTGGTTTTGCATGGCCAAAGTCTTGATGTGTGAAAAAATAGATTGGCAAAACTAAAAGTGGTTGTCAATAAAGATATTTTCAGCATACTTAAGCTATGTCTCAGATGACACTGAAAGTTCATATACCTTGATATTGCATGTTTCTTTATAGGATATAACAAAGACTATTTAATCAACATACTAGATGGTTGTTGTTTCTTCCCCATTGATGGAATTAATACCCTCATAAGAAGGTGCCTTGTAAAAGTTCACTACAATTTTTTATGCATAATTTGCTTTGAGACATGGGAAGAGAAATTGCTCGCCAGTAGCATGTTGATCTTGGGGGGCGGAGCATGCAAGTTGTTGAATCATGAAGAGGTAGTTCATGTCTTAACATATAACATGGTAAGAGTTATCTAGCTTTAGGGAGAGACAAATATAGCTTGCACAAAATATCTAACTTCTGCGTATGCATACCTAGAAAATTCTTGTCATTCTAAGAGCATATTTTTAACTTATACTCTAAAAAAAAATATAAGATATTTTAATTAATATGATTATTATATTCATTTTTGTCTAGTAAAAAAATATTGATACTTCTTTTCTCTATATTATTTTATCACAGTAATTATTGAATTAGTGTATATATTTAGTGTAGGCAATAGATTTACCCTATATACTTCTAAGTTTACTAATAGTTGGTTTTCATAGGATACAAAATAAATTGAAGGCTTGGGTCTAGGCATGTCAACTAAAACAATCATGGAGTACCAAATCATTCAAAAACATGAAAATGCTAAGCATTCTCCAACTCAGCCATGTATATCTTACTGGAACTGTGGATATATTTCTAGTAAATTATGATGGTTGTATTGGAAAAAATTTCCATTAAAATCTACACTTGTTTGGAAAATTCGATTGCTCTTGACATGTGGCATAGTGGCCTAAAATAGTTTTCTAAGAAAAAAAGGGTACAAAAATTAGGATATCTTTTTCTTTACTTTTTGTAAATAACCTAAATTAATAATCTACTGAAATTGTATTAAAGTTATTTCTTCTTTGTCCCTTATGGTCTATGATGAACCAAAAATTCCTTAAACTTAGCCATTCTTATAAACTTATTAAGACCCCTAACTTTGAAGGTTATCCTTGTCTTGAGAACTTGATGCTTAAATATTGCATTAGATTGGTAAAGATTCAAGACCTGATTGGACTTCTCACTTATCTTCTTTACTTGAATTTGAAAATTTGTAAGGAAATTCAATCTTCCAGAACATATTGATAGTATGAAATCATTGAGGTAGTTGAATCTATCTGGCTGATCTAAACTTGAGAAATGGCCTAGCTCCATTGGAACTTTAACTTGCCTCATTTTGTTGGATTTGGAAGATTGTAAGAGCCTTAAGAATCTTCCAGGAAGCATTGAAGATCTAAAATCTCTTCATAAGCTATGTGAGAGAAAATGACTTGAACGGAATGAAAACTCTCTGAGATATTATTAAGCTTCATTAACTATTTATATACAACTTAAACAAAGTAAAACTAACTAAGCTAACTTGGATAACAAATTTAACAAATTGAATAAGCTAAACAGCTAGCTAACTAACAGATGTTTACACGTGGAGATAAATTAACTTGAGTTATGGTTTCCGTTTCCTTCACACCTCCCCTCAAGCTGTGCATACATATCAAGTATGTACATTTGGTTCAACAAGTAGCAAAATCTATTTGGATGCAAGCTTTAGTGAAGATGTCTGTTATCCGGTCTTTGTTTTCTCATATTCAAGAGTTATCACACCATATAAGACTTTTTCTCTAATAAAGTGGCAGTCTAGTTTAATGTGCTTTGTTCTTTGATGAAACACATAATTCTTAGCTATTTGTATAATTGATATATTGTCACACAACATCTTGACAGGCTTCTCGAGCTCAACACCAAAGTCCTTTAACAAAGCTTTTAACCAAACAATCTCACATGTTGTGGGGGCTAGGGATCTGTACTCAGCCTCTGCTGAGCTCCTTGAGATATCTCCCGCTTTTTAGATTTCCAACTTATTAAAGATTTTCCAATAAATACATAATATCCTGTCAATAATCTTATAGTTTTAATGCACCCAGCCTAATCACTATTTGAGTAAGCAATCAATTCAAGATATGAATTTGCTGAGAACAATATGCCTTGTGCTGGTGCTTTCTTTATATACTTTAATACTTTAAATGCTGCCTGTAAGTGTGCCTTTGTCGGTTTATCCATAAATTGGGACAAAACTTGAATAACATATGATATATCTGGCCTGGTTAATGTCAAGTACAATAACTTGCCCATCAACTGCCTGTAGAAAGTAATGTTCTGCAAGAGACCCTTCTCTGTGTGTACTAGCTTGTGATTAACCATGATAGGATATTACTTGGTTTAGCCCCTAGTTGACCATACTCTTCTAGTAACTTATGAGCAAATTTCCTTTGACACACTGTAATTCCTTCCTTTGATCTTGCTAGCTCAAGACCTAGAAAGTACCTTAAGGATCCTAATTCCTTAAGTTTGAATTGAGTATTCAAATAATCTTTCAGCTACTATATCAAACTAACACTATTGCTTGCCACTATAATATCATCCACATACAATAACAAAGCTATGAAATCACCATTTTCTATTTTTGTTAACATGGAGTAGTCAGATTTGGATTGTTTAAACCCAAAACTCTTCAATGCCTCTGTGAACTTAATATTCCATTATCTAAAGGCTTGTTTAAGCTCATATAGAGATCTTTGTAACTTGCCCACCATCCTCTGCTGCTTCATATTATCAGATTCACTCTTACATTTATTAACAGCATGTGAACTCTCCCCCTGAATCTAATAACCAAGAGGCAAGTCCATGTACACAGTCTCATGTAAATCACCATTAAGGAAAACATTGTTAACATTCCACTGCACCAAATGCCATCCCTTTATGGCAGCAAGAGCTAAAAACACCCTAACAATATTGTGACTCACCACAAGTCTAAAGGTCTCCTAAAAATCAAACCCCTCCTTTTGAGTATACCCTTTTGCCACCAACTTAGCTTTATGCCTTTCAATTGTACCATCTTAATTGAGTTTGGTCTTGTAGACCCATTTGCAGCCTACAACCTTTTGATTTAGAGGGAGAGGAACAATAGTCTAGGTTTGATTTGCTTCTAATGCTTCAAGTTCAAGTCTCATAGCTTCATTCCAATGGTCATACTTACTAGCTTTCTCATAAGTGGTTGATTCATACAAAAGGTTAAGTGAAAAAACAAATCTTTTATAATGTGGTGAAAGATGATCATGAGAAATGCAGTTAGTTAATGAATGTGCTGTGACATAAGAAGTAGATGACTGAGTATTAGGATTGTGCTTATGAGTTTGTAGATGAAAATCTTGAAGATATGAAGGTTGTAACAATCTTTGAGTAAATGGCTGAATACCATTCCCTTTGCTTTCATTCCAATAAATAATAATCTATACAATGTATTTTTGGTAACAGAATAAATATTCCTAATCTAAATATATCAGCTATTACATGAATAAAGAAAAT
>CANXYC012430555.1:0-60916 GCA_948193065.1 Aleurites moluccanus | reverse complement strand
ATATTTTATTAAAAAATATTACTGAATATTTTTGATGTATTAAAATATTTATATTTTAATTATGTTTGGTTGATATTTTGTGTTTGAATTTATTAATATTTTCTAAATAATTTTTTTTTTATATTTTTAGCTATTATTTATGAATTTTATAAATATAAATAAATTTAGTAATACATAAGGATGACAATGGGGCGGGACATGGGCGAGATAACCATCTCCATCCCCACTCCCGCCTTAGCGGGAAATCCCCATCCCCGTCCCAGTTTCACATACAAGAATAATTTAGTTCTCATCCCGTTCTCAATGGAGATCCTCGTTTTCCGCTTAAATTTTATATTACTAAATTTATTTAGTATTCCCCTTTCTTCCAATTCATCCCACAACTCTTTAGCATTCTTATTATATGTGAATGCATCTACTAAATCCTTGGATATTGAATTTAATATTCAAAATGTTACTATGAAATTCACCCTTTGTAATTGTTTAAATTCATCTGAATCTTCTTTTGCAATATAAATCCTAGTTTAACCTTAACACTTAGGGCAATTCTCATTGCTTTACTCCAGGACATAAAATTTATACCATTCAGTAAAGCAGTAACCAAAACCATACGAATAATATGAATTTTGCGAACTCAGTGCATCTCTATTGTTCTTAGGCTCGATCTTCCAATTTCCTTCACCTCTGTTGTTTTTCTAATTTACCCTAGAACTTTTATGCTACATTTCAATGTTTGAATTAATCTCGTGTTATGAACATTGTACAGTTAATATACATTACACCTTTATAAATGGGGATGATAATTAATTGAGTTTGGAGTGGATTTTGTCAAACTGGAACGCAACCCATTTAAAAATAAACAGACAGGTTGGGACGGATAATACTCATTTATATATTTATTTTATTTTTCTTTATATATATATATATATTCAAATATTCATATAATATAATTTATATTTCACATAAATAATAACTATAAATTAAATATATATATAAATTAAACATAAAAAATATTTAGAAATAAAAAATATATAATATATATAATTAGATCGAATTCAAACAGGTATTATAATTACCTAAACTAGACCCGAAATCGTCATAAATAAAAAATTATGTCTTGTCTCATTTATTAAATGAGATAGATCAAATTGGATTAGAATAAGTACTTGCAGTTCAAGCAAAATTATCATCTCTATTTACAGTGCTTGAGATATAATAAATGGATAAAATGTAGAGTTATTATACTTTTCATTATAGTTATTGTGGATATTGTTATGGCACATGACAATAATTATACAATATATGCAAAAAAATAAATAAATAAAAAAGAAGTCTCTAGTTAATCTCAACTTGGGTTTTTTTTTTTAAAAAAAATTATTTAGTATCTTATCATTGTCGAATTAATTTAAATTTAAATTATATAGATTTTTTTTGAAAATTTTAGTCCTTTTAATAATAATTATTGTATTTATATGGAATTAAATTAAAAATTACAGTTTAACTTGTCCTTGCATTAAATTCAAAGGAAAGAGGGATTTATATGTATATCAAATACAGCCCATCAAGAGTATACTATTACTATACTATAGATTTCAAAGTCAATTATTAATATAAAAAGACTTGAACCAAAAAAAGAAAAAAAAAAAAAAAGAAAAAACATTCCTCTTTCTTTTGCTCTCTCTCATCCCTGGAAAATAACTTCAATCATAATTCATAACCTATCCAAGAAAATGCAATCCATGCTAAACCTTCATGGAACCTATGGTCTACCTCTTTCTGTTTCTGGGATCACCCATCATCTCACCCTCTCTAAAGAGTACTCTTTTTTTCCTTTTTTTTTTTTTTTTTGATTTTTGTCTTTGAAATAATTATATTTATTTATGTGTTTAATTAATTAAATTCTTTGCAGGATAGTAGATCATGATAGAAGAAGAGAAAAAATAAAGAAACAAAGATCATCATCATCACAAGGTGGAAATCAGGTTTTGGTTGGAAATCAAGAAATGAGTATTCAAAGAAACCTTGAAAGAACGTTTATAGAGATACAAGAAGGTCAGATTGATGGAGATCTTGCTACTATTTTGCAGGATCTATCTTCTTCTTCTTCTTGTTCGTTGCCTTCTGTAGCTAAAGCTGCATAGCATATTATTATTATTGTAATGTTATTAAATGATTATTGTATGCTTTTAATTAAAATTATTTTTGT
The DNA here is from genome assembly GCA_948193065.1 of Aleurites moluccanus. Lineage (NCBI taxonomy): Eukaryota > Viridiplantae > Streptophyta > Magnoliopsida > Malpighiales > Euphorbiaceae > Aleurites > Aleurites moluccanus. The sequence continues at coordinate 58,710 of CANXYC012430555.1, read as the reverse complement.
TGTTTTTTTTTCTAATTTTTCCTATAAATATATATTAATATTTAATTAAAATTATGTTTGATTTTGGCAATATTCATCAAATTCTGTTTGGTTTTTTATTTGATGTTGGCTCTTTGATTTGATCTGATATTCTTAATTTGTTACTGTTTTCTTGGACTCATTATCTGGAATTTTTCTTTTTGAGAAACATTACCTGGACTTTGTACGACACTCTTCACCTTCTCTCTTCAAATTATGTTTAAAACTGTTTTTTTTTAATGAATACCCTGAGAATAAAGATTAAGAAAAAATAATTTAGATAATATTAAATAAATAAATTTTAAAATAATTACATAAACAAATAGGAGATTTTTAGTATAAAAATAATTGTAATAAAATATAATTTATTTAATTATTATTTAAAATAATTATTTTTAATAAATTTCTCTGGAAACACTCATTAAAAAAATTAATTTTTTACAACTATTAGCCAACTTTACTAATTTTAATCCTTTATTTTGTTATGTGTGACATCTATATATTAAATAATCCTAATATATATTTTAATATAAGTTTTAATAAATAATAGACCTTTATAATGAACTTAATAGGTAAGAATTCATTAACTGATTTAATGCTAGTGTAAATCTATATATATGCTAGCTAGATACAATATGTTAAGTATTCTAAATTACATACTCAGAATGTAATATTTCAAGCAATCGCATATTGCTTGACCTAAACCCCTAACAACATTTATTATTTCATAGCTATTTTTATGCGTCACATCATTATTTTTTAAATATTTTATAATTAATATTTTCTTAAAAATAATATAACATATAAAAAGAAATATAAAACAATAAATAAAATACCTAATGAAATAAAGAATCCTGCAACTTTGCTAGACTCTTTTCAATCTATCAAAACTAAAAATGAACTCTATGAAGATTGTTCATAATTTTGAGGGTTTAGTTTAGCATGTAAACAGATTTTGCTTTGCCATGGAGGTTGACTTCTGCAATTTCATGGGAGAAAAGAAAATCAAATAGCTCATTATCTAGCAAAGAATTGCTTTGTATTTTCCAAGTCCAATGTTAAAGACTATTCCTCCTACTTTTTTTTCTGCTGTTATGTTGAGTGATGTTCATTCATCAGTTTATTAAAAATAAATGCTTAGCCGCTATGTATACCGATTTTATTGAAGTTACGAGACTTAAAACGATCAGCTTTTCTAATAACATTCTCATTAATAGCTTGTCTAATAAACTTTAATAATAAATTTAATTTGAATTTTTTATTTTATTTATTTATTCTTCTCCTATATATATATGGGTCGAACTAAATATAGAATTTATCTTTATTCTTACTTTATCCGTACATAGGTCCACCACACCGTATTGTTATAGGATCAGGAAATTACGTAGCTCTTAGGGACTCGAACACAGCACCTCAAGATCGAATATTAAACTCTGAGATCGAATATTACTCTAATATCATTATGTTAAAAAATAATTCTTATCTAGCTAAACAGAATTTATCTTTATTTTTGCTTTATATGTGGCACTCAAAAATGACTTTCTTATCAATTTTCTCATCAATATTATTAAGTGTTTTTATGTTATTTTTTCATATACTTTTTATTTTATTATTAATAGTAAATCTAGCCTTTTAATTTTAAAGGATAATATAAAATATTTTTTAAAATTTATGACATAAATAGTCATCTTTTATTTTACAATTTTTTAATAATTATAATTTCCAATTAATCTGCTAGGATTATAATATGTAATATTTTTGTTTCTTGGACAAAACTATTGACTTTTTCTGAGATATTCTTCTTGCTCTAATTGATATTTTATGATCATTATTTGTTTCTGTGGCTGAATATAAAACGACATAACGTACTTAAATCTACTAATGAATTATTTAATAGAACGACATGTCTTTTACAATAAACCAATATCTGCAAAAGCTAAACTGGGCCTAGGCATAGAACAAGTGGCCAATCATGGCTTAATCCTATAATCCCTCTCTATTTTTCAGTTTCGGCAACAATAGCGAACAAAGATCAAATCTTTTCGACTTCTTACACTCAACTCTCTTTCAAGTTTCAATCTTTTATCAAATTCAGCTTCACTCGTCTTTTCCTTATATGAATCCCACTGTAACAAACCAAGAAATCTTCCCATTTCTTTCGTTTTTTATTTCTTTATGAAGTCCTTTCACTGCCTTCGGAATATTCAAGAAAGCTTCCAAATTCGGCTACCGCATCAACCCTGGTAGAAAATTTTCCATCTTGGTAAGTTTAACAGATGATTTCTATACGTAGAGATTGCGTAAAGCAAATTTACTCAAAAATCTATTTTATTGATTACCTATGTTTATCTTATCACTCCAAAAGCTTACGATATTTTGAATTTTCTTGTTTTATCTCTCTCATTGGTTGTTCTTGTGTTTTGAATCCCACTATCAATTCATTGAAGTCTATGAACGTTTTGCCTAGGACCCAAATCGACCCTTGTTCCATTTTGCCTCCAAATACACAGTTTCAAGGTTGTTTTGGTGGTTTTTTATTCTCCTTTTACTTCAATAAACCACCATCGAGGTCATTTAGAAGGAGACAAAGTAAAAGATTAAAAGCCAGTAGGAAGCCTGTTCTTGATGAGACTAAGTTTCAAAAAGCAATTTCCCCAACTACCTCCAAGATTTAATAATGAAGATTTGTGTAATATTTTAACTCTTGAAGAAGATCTTTTGGTGTGTTTTGAGATATATAATTGGGCATCACAGCAGCCTAGGTTTAGGCATGATACATGCACGTATCATATTACTATAAAGAAGCTTGGTGTTGCTAAAATGTATGAAGAAATGGATGTTGTTGTTAACCAAGTGCTTGCTGTTCCTTATATTGGTAATGAGGCTTTGTATGATACAATCGTCTATTTTTTCACTGAAGCTTAGGAAGTTTACTAAAGCAGTGAATATATTTAATCCTTTAGCGTGAAATGTAAGGGCACATATATCACCTTAATTTTGAAAGGACCTTTTTGAAGAGAGCAAGTAACACATACCGTGGATAATAATTAAGGCTGTTGCCTGTAGTACCCAGTTGTAGATTTTTGAAAGACCATGTGGTCAATTAAGTTTCCTCTAATTCATTTTCACTTGGTTATTCATCTCAAAACCAGCCTTAGAATTATGGATACTGGACCCTATGGTATTCAAGCATTCTTGCACTGATGCATCACCGATCTCAAAACCAGCCTTGGAAAGTGTTCAACGTGAATGATGTCTACTTGTTGATACAAATTAATTAATTTTTTTAAGTCTTAATTAATGGTTAGGCAATATTGTCCTTATTATGTTCGAGTCAGCATTGTGTTCATATATCTGAATTTTTTTTTTTTGAAGTCTTGGTGGGTTGATGCTAATTCTATTCATATATGTATCTTCTTAATATAGGTTGCTTAATAGGCGCTACCTTGCTCCATTTTGTGACCCAGCCTTACTTCATAATTTATTGTTAAGAGTCGAGTCCGACGACCAGATTGGGAACGCATATGCCATGATGCTTGACTGCAATCCTTCCCCAATTGCTGTAAAGTTTGCCAAGGCTTATCAGAATTGATAGGTGATCTGGAAAGGAGCATAAGAAGAAACCCAAGTCATGTGAGGAATGATCATGTAGGGTTCCTCAAGATGATACATACCAAGCTTGCAATTGTGGTGACTGTCGGACATGCACCACACACTGGCTTTCAGTGGTATAAAAATTGTTGAGATGAAGGGTCCAACTAGTGTCAAGGTCACTAACTGCACCAGAAGAGGCGTGAAAAATGAAATTCTTTTAACTATGTACTTGGTGCACTTGTGACTTGTTCCTGTTACAGTATCAATTAGTTTGGCAGTTTGGGGGTACTTTTTTCATTATAGTCCCATAGTTTTGGGCTGTGGTGGAAGCTCTGTATTCCTACTTTTGAGTTTTATAACATTAGGATTGAGTTGTGAAACAGATGGTTGATGAGTTAATTCCAATCATGTTAAACTTGATCATTTTAAGTAGTTAATTATGCATTCTGATGTTGGGCTCCCTTTTTTTATGTGAAAATATCGCATTTAGTGCACTTGCAGTTATCAGGTTAAAGTGATGCCATGCTGATTTGCTGCTCATGCCATGTTGCAACTTCAGAATAATCTTGTAGAAGTAAATTTTGTTGGAAAACCTCCCCATTATCCATCTTTGTTCATAATTTAATCCATTAGTTTTGCACCAAATAGCTTCTAGATTCTAAAATATTTTCTTGGTGAATATAAATAATGATCTAATCATCAGAACGATACAAGTAGGGAATCAAAACTTTGAAATCGGCTTTTCTAGTTGGCTGGATTGTGAGCAGTAACCAATGCAGTTATGAACATATATCTACAAATAGGATCGTAAGAACCACAGAATAACAGAAACAGTATTCCTTCAATGAATCCCAAACATTTAGCATCACATTTTATCATGACATTCATTCCAGAGTCACCTGTTCAATGCACAAAATTTTGCAACTCAAAAATGAATTCAAGTGGAGCAACTTAAAACTTAATCCAAATAATTATGAATTGTCAAAATTTTTAACAGAAATTCCTTATGTAGGCTGATACTATTTTGTAATGGATCAACTGTCCTTGCATACAAAGTTAGTGCTCTTAACAAGCAGGTAGTAAACAAACTCTAATCTGCTTAAGATGGATAAGAAAAACACACCGTCAGTAGAATCTGCTTAAAACCCACCAGGGGATCTGAAGTGGGATGTTTTGTTGAACCATGTTGATTCCATTGTGAGACTTTCACTAGCAGTCCTGCTTCCATCTCGAAGTACCTCAACTTCACCACATGAGAAGGGCAATATGAGAAAGACAGATAGGAGAAGGGCGGGGTAGGTGAAGGTCAATATTTTCAAATCACATGCAAATGTAATTTCAGAAGGATTCCAAAGTCTTGGTCCTTGCATAATATTTGAAAATTTAAGGAAAGAAGAAAAATAAAATTGTTGTTTTGATTAGTTACCTCAAAATAAAAGAATTAAAAACGTCTATACTCCCTCTATAATTACAGTGTGCAATTAAGAGGTTTTAGAGGCTACCTTAATGACGATCACAAATCTTGATTACTGTCGAGTTGTGCTTTTGTTGCTGCCTTTTCTGCTTCCCCCAAAACGAATGTTATAAGAGATTGAACATCTCTCGGCCCTAATCATGTTTGATGACATGTAAAAGTTAAGCTGTAAGCTTGCTACAAAAACTTGATAAAATCATTCATCTGCAGCAAAGTAATGACAAATGCACGGGAAAAGTACTGACATTAACCCATGATGCTCAAAAAGAGAAAGTAAAAGAAGAATTTTATTTTACTTCATTACACTCGTTCATTATCTAAAGAACTAAAAAGACATTAAAAAAAAAAGGACGCAAACTATACAAAGTGGAATGGAAATTTCCCCCTAACTGTGATGATTTAGGACCTCCTCTTTCAAGAAGAAATGAGAGGTGGCCTTCATTTAGAATATGCATTAGTAACAAAAGGAAGTGAAGAACCTTGTTCTCACATGGGATGTTAAAGTAAAAAGCCTTGTATACAAGTTGACATGCCTAAGCCAGCAATAACCTGATAGCAGGCATTTTATATTTAAGAAGGAAAATCCTAAGCAATTGACATAGGCACTTAAACCTACATGGCTTGATAAGATAGTTTGAAGATTATGTTCATTGTTGCAATGAGAATAGTGCCAATACAAGCCATGATAATAACCAACATTGCATAGCCATCATAATATTGCATTTGCATCCAAAGTTCTGGAAATGCAGAATGTGCATTGTTTGAATAATTTATACATAATGTGAAAAAGCATTGATAATTAAATTCACTTCTCTTTGTTCCTGTCTATCTGGAACACAATTATAATTGATGGTTTCATCAAATTATTAGCAACTCAAGAATCTTGAAGCAAAAAAAAAAAAGTTCACTCATCAATTACTAACAACTCAAGAATCTTGGAATAAAAAAGTTTGTCTTATCTGTACTACATCTTTGGGAACAAGCCCAGCTCATTATATGAGCTTAGAGTAAATGCTCATTGTCATGTTCTCCAGTTCCATGCCGAATAAGTTCTGTACTAAGGGAAGCTATGATTTTGTTCCAAATAGTCAAAAGTCAATATTGATGCCCTATAATTTTACTAGACTAATATGAACATACAAGCTCATGTGAGCTTCAGTCACGTCCTATAAAAGTTCAGGGGGATATTGGGGAATTTTACTTAAGTCTATTTATCCAACTGACATTAAATTACCTTAATGCATATATGACTTGTCCTATCAAATGCATTTGATGTTAAGAAAGGATAAGGGCTTTCTTGGATTGCTTTCTAATTATGACAACATAACTTCTCTCTACAAATTTCTAATTAGCCTGCGTTATTTGTGAAGAACATTTCCACACATCCAATGGTCAAGAAGGTAAACACTGACGCATTTATCCTTCCAGCCAACTAGGAACATTTTGATTGTATTTTCAATACTTGATTGCTTTTGGAGGATTTTAAATTCACCTACAGTAGTCACTGAAGTCTAAGTTCGACATTTATGCTACAGATTCTATGCCCAATTAGAATTTCATCAGCTTAAAACGGCTAGAATAAGATATTGACAATAACCTAAACATAACATGAAAAGGTATTGCAGTCGTTTAAAGCTATAGATTAGTTTCCCAACTTAAATCACACAGTAAACTGCAACATGAAATAAATTCATTTGAGAGAAAAACAGCAACATACCTTGATATTTAGCAACTTCTTCTCCATCATAGAAGAGCTTAAAAGTAGGATATGAGTGTATATCAACTTTTGTACATACAGGTTTATTGGTACCACAATCAATTTCTTCAACCTTTATTTCATCTTCCCCTTCCATAGCTTTCCCTAAATCTTCCCACAGTGAGCCCAAATTCTTGCTGGAACTCATAATTACATTACATTCATGAGAAAACAACAACCAGCATAAATTTTCTATAATCAATTCTAGCAAGAGCTCTACACAAAATATTAAAGTAATTAACTCTAAATTAGATCACTCGCCAATGCTTACACCAAGGAACACAAAATTTCACAAACCATGCAGTGTCTTTTTCCTTCACCTAGAAAATTAAACACAAACATAAATTTCTTCGTTGATTATTAAGCAATTTCAAAAACATTTTGATTGAAAAGCACAAAATCAAAGGACTAAATGCAAGTTGAACAAATCTAGAGGCTAAATCAAATTTAATATAAGAAACTGAAAGGACTAGAAGATATATTATAAATCAATGGCATTACCTTGTCGGAGAAGGTCTCAGGAGTTAGGGTTATGACTTCAGCTTCTGTATGTGTTATAATTAAGCTCGAAACAAGGAGAAGAACAGAAAATAAAGCAAGAGAGCCAGTAAGCTTCTTCTTCATTTCTGGGTGGCTGATGTCTGATGATGATGATTTTCCGGTTGTTCGATGGTGGTCTGATTCTTTTCCGGCGAAAATGGTAGAAACAAGGACCCAAAGATATGTCGTTTTTTATCAACGACTAGGAGATCTAAAACAGGTTTATATACCTTTATTATACGGTTTAACCGAACTTAGCTGCCGGTTTATTTTTCACGTGATATGCACATGAAATCCAGATGGCAAATGCCCAGCTTTTTGTTTCTGATAGCTGACGACTTGTAGTTCTCATTTTGGTTTACTGTCAACTCTATGTTTCATCAAACGATCGCGTGTAATGTTGAACGACAATCGCGGGATCACTGTGTCAGTCCGATGCTTGTTGATTTGCATTTTCATTAAAAAAGGCCTATTTTACTGGGAATCGTAGCTTATAAATAATTGTTGCAAATTTTGAGCCCACCCAGATCCAGATTGCTCAATTGACTATTGTTTTCAATTGAGCAATAGACCATACTCATACCTAAACATAATATTTTAGTAAATGTAGGAATCATTTGTATAAAATTAATTAACTTTTATTATATATGGGTCAGAATCGAATATGAAATTTTATATATGAATTTTATAATTTATTTTGTTTGAATATGAAATTTTAATATTATATTAAAATTTATGGGTCACGTACAAGCAAATTTATAAATAAATTTATAAGTGGATAAATATTAGAATTTATTTATATAAAATTAATAAACTTATATCAATTATATAAAACAATATAAATAAAATTCAGATCCAACATGAATAATCTCTCATGACCTCCACTTTCATCTTAACTATCTCAACTATCATTACCTCAATTTTCATCCTTCTTGACCATTATACCAAGACTTCATTGGCCTCTTAACCACTACAAAACTTCATTGGTCAAAAATATTTTAGTTCAGTAATGCTAAAAATTATTTACAAATTGGATCACCAATGACAATCTAATTAATAAAAAAAATATATATTTGAGAATATTGCAAATATATAATATTCTTAAAATTAAAAGATACAATCTACTTTAGTTAGGTATTGAGAGAAAACTTAATACAAGTGAAAATACAAGTGAGATTTAAATTCTGACCCTTATTTTTAAAGTGGTCTCATCCTATCAAACTGACACACCATATCATTAAGTTGCTCTTTACAGTCTCCAACTAGTCTTTAAGCCAATAAGTATAAATCAGCAGAATTTCAAATGATGGAAAAACACGAAAAGAGAAGTAAATTTTATTCACAAACTGAGAAACTTGTTAACAACTCTGAAGACAACTAGACTGGAGAAAAAGGAAAAGCAGAAAGAAAAAAAGCTACCACCAACAACTACCATAGTCTGTATGCAACCACATTTATTATTCACCCCATTTGTTTCTAATCAAAACCCATCATCATATCATTATAAAAGCTCTTAACCAATTTTTTGATCCTCTCCTAATTAACCTTTTTCTTTATCTTGTCTGGTGGTGCTGCTGCTGCAGAAGGCAATATAACAGATTCGCGCTGCGAATCAACCAAGCGCTTTATCCTTTCCTCTGTCACGCCAAAAGCAGCTGCAAGCTCAGGGCCTCTCAGGGTGACTTGGACTGAGTTTGCACCGGCCAAGAACTGTGGCCTATTCTTACGAGATGAGGTTGTGAAGCCAAAGAACTCGAAAGGACCTGTTCTTGATGCAATTTGACAGAATGGGAAGTATCTTGGTACCCAGAACACATCATTTTCTGCTACTTTTGCTTTCATTGCTTGTGTTCCATTTGGATAAACAATCTGTATTATACCAGTTCCCCTCAAAACAATTCCGTACTCGGATGCTGTTGGGTTCACATGTGGTGCCATCATGGATCCCTGCAATGAAAATAAATAGCAAATTAAGTCATAGTAATATTCTTTTCATATGATATACAAGATGATTGAATAAGAACAAGAACAATACCGCTGTGAGATTGACGTAATATACACCAATGCAAGAATCTTTTAGAGGATCATAATCAGAGTCATCAAGGGCAATGCTAGATCCATAGTTGTTTTTGAAATCAGGGGATCTCTTATAGATGTTATAGGAATCCGGGGATTTACCCTTTTTCCCGTGCTTTTTTTTCTCATTATCCTGTCCGAATACAGAATTCACGAATTTCTTCCATGACCATGTTGTTTCCTCCTCTTCCTCTTCCTCTTCCTCTTTTATAGGTTCTTGTTGAATCTTCATCATTCTCCTTAGGTGCTGGAGTCTGTCTTGCTCCTTCTTTCGAAGGAATTTTGTCCATACGCTTGATTTCGGTGCTCGGGAATCGCCTAAAAATACAATTGGGCCATCTTTTTGCCTGGTCATGATATATTTCAGTTCATCCATTGTGACCTGCAATTGACAAAAGATCAGTCTCAAACTAAACCAGCCAAATTATTAAACTAAAAGAGGCTGAAACTTGAAAAAAAAAAATCTTTATTTGCTTACATTAAAGGCAGTTGAAAGTGTTTCTCGTTCAAAACCAGAGAGAACAGAAGTCGGATAACTGCCTCCCCCAATGAAGAAAGACTACAAATATACAAAAACCAATGAGATGTTACTTGCTAGTCTCTCGAGGATATACATATATATATATATATATATATATATATGAGAAAATTAACTAATTAACGTACCTGGAAAGTACCAAATCCCAAGCTCTCAGATGGGTCAATACTGCAAACGACATGAAGTCTTTGCCCCTCCCCTGTATTCACCATGTAGAATGCTGAACCAGCTGGGATTCCATAGATATCCCCCATCTTCAATCGCCTCTCTCCCAACTCATTTTTGTAGATCAATCCAATTTTTGCTTCACCTGCAGCCCAATCAATCATGTTTGCACCCATTACAATCTAGCTTTTGACAGAACCCATAGAAAAGTCCAGGTAGCTCCTATTTCTTATTCACTATAATATTGGCATTAGTCCTGATAAAAACCAACTAGTGTCTCCGCCTAATCGGACACATAAAGGTAGGCTGTGCACCATTCTGTCTAAACCGCCAAGCCAATCCAAATCAAAGTAATTTTGGTAGTTGGTTTCGCATCGACTCTTCAAGTAATAATTTGATTAGCATTTTAAAATTTGAATTTTTTCGATCATTTACTGAAAATTTGACAGAAAATTCTAAAATTGCAGCAAACATAAAAGAAACTACAGAGTAAATATTTTCTTGCATACCTCTACGAATAAAGATGATCAAATTTGAGTCAACATATTGAGGGATAAACAAAGTCTTGGGTTCCATAGTAATAAACCCAATATGCATTGGCCTTTCTATTATTCTCCCACCAAAATTTCTCAAAATCCTCATATCCCCTGCGTCAGTTTTCACTACTTGCTTTGAATCTTGCAACAAGAACCAATCCTCCCTTTCTCTTCTCTCTTCCCTTTCTTCCCTTTTCTCCTCCTCTCCACTTTCTTTCCTTTCCTCCTCCTCTTTTTCTTCCTTATAAAACCCCATAGCCATTGTGAATCCATAGCAAATCAAAATTAGCAAAATCAGAACAGAGTATGCTCTGTTTCCCATTGTGGGTTCGTTAAATTTCAGTCTGGTAGTCGAAATTTGATTGTTTTCTACTTGGGTTTTCGAGTGGAAAGAGAGGGAGAGAGAGAGGAGATTTATAAAGGGAAGAGGGTGAGAATTATGGGGAGATACGTGTCTATCATGCAGAAATTGTGCATTTGCTGGCGAATTTTGGTTTAGACAGAGTTTTTGAGAGATATGTCCGATTACTGTGACACAAAGTCTGCAGACTTACTTAGCTAAGAATTAAGATTACATTCACTTTCTATTCTGTTTTCAATTTGTAATTTTCTTTTCTTTCTTCTAGAGTTTAGCAGTTTTTGTATAAAAGTTCTTAGCTATAATAATTTCTTATTCATATAAATTGTTTTAAAAGGAAAAAAGAAAATTAAGGAAGATGGTATTTATCTCAAAAAATTATTAATTCAATTTTTTTATATTAATATTTTATTTATTATAATTTCTTTTTAAAAATATATTAATTTTATATAATTAATATGTGTAAATATAACAACTTCATAATTAGCAACACTTAAATATATTAAAAGAATATAAAAGTTATTTTTGATATGTTATTTTAAGTGATAAAATGAGATGTGAATATTTAGAATTGAAATATTTAATTTATAACATAGATTTAATAAAATAAATTTACACTTTATGTTGTTGGTAAGATTTGATTTTGAGACTTGAGAGCATGATTCTTAAAATCAAATCGAATCAATCGGTTAAATCAGAAAAATTAAAAATTGAATCAAGAATTGATTCGGTTAATCTTTAAAAATTTATCTCCTAAAAATTAGTTAAAAATCGATAAATTAATTGAATCAGATTAGTTTTTTGGTTCGAGCTGATCAATTATTTTTTATTTTTGATAAAAAATAAAAAATATTAAATTATATTTATTTTCATTATATATATAATAAATATCAAATTATATATATATATATCTATTTTTTATGATTTAATCAATTCAATTTTAATCAAATTTTTAATTTTTTAATTTTTAATTTTTATTAATTTTTTAATTAGTCCGGCTCTAAAAACATTTCAGGAGAGTTGTTTGGTTTGTTGATGAAGGTCAGTGGTGAATGGATAGAAATTAACAATTAATTGTGGATGGCTAGCAGTTATTGTAAACAATTGTAATGAGTTTGGTAATTCAAATATTGAATTTAGAGTTAGATTTTAAAATAATGAATAGTTAGATTTTAAAATAATGAATAATGATAATTATTTTATATTTATGATCAATTTTAATAATATGTGATTAATAATTATTTAATAATAAATATTTTTATAATTAATTTTAAATTTTAATGATAGTTTTCAATAAAGGAAGTTTTTAAATTAAAAATTTCTTTATTTATAATTTTCAGTCCTTTAACTTTTAAATTTTTCTTATCAAACACCATATTTAAACACTGGAATGTTTAAAAAAAATTAAAATTAAAAAAACACAGAGATTTTGTTTAATTGTGAAAAACAAAATTTTTTTTCTAAAAAATTAGAAAACAAAATTTCATATTTGCTTATAAAAATTTCCTAAATAGGAAAATAAAACTCCAATTTTCAAGTTTTTTAAAATTAAACTAATATATGGAAAACTACTTTTGACATGTTTTTCAATTTTTCTTTTATATTGTGCAAATTGGAGAACACACTCTTTTCCAATTATTAAGCCTCTTAGTGTCCTGTTTGAATCTCAACATTAATAATTTTTTTTCCCAAATTTATTACATTGATTCTGGTTGGCTCATATTTAAACTAATCTGAATCATTTCTACTATTTTGTATTTTATTTTTTTATCTTATATATTTTTTTTTATGCACCACATCATTTTTATTTTATAGTACAGTTAATATTTTTCATAAACGATATAACGTATAAAAAAATTTGAATCATTTGTATTATTTTTTATTTTATTTTTTTTATACACCACATTATTTTTATTTTATAATGCAGTCAATATTTCTTTTATAAATGATATAGCATATAAAAAAAATGAAAAATTTGAATTGCATTTAAACTAACAATTATTTTTATTTTGTATTATTTATTTTATTGATGACATATAAACATATATATTTTTACAATAAAAAATTATATTAGAGTTAAATCTTGTACTATTTTTTTTCTTCATATTTATTGATTTGTTCATTCAACAATTTGCTTATTAGTGTATATATTGCACCAATTTCATATGTTAGTTTTGAAATACTATTTTTTGTAACTTAATAATAATTTTCATAATACTTTTTATTGTTGAAATATATATAACTTTAGATTAAAAACTATTTAATTTTCATTAATTACATTTCAAAACTATTTATATATTATACATAACTTATTAGTTATTTTAATAAAATATTATTTATTTAATAAAAAAAGGTTTAATAAAAAAATTGAAAATGAAAAAGGATGCCTAACAACTAGGATGAGAATTGAAAAATTAGGTAAATGAATATAAATTTCAGATTTTTAGTTTTACACTTAAAAAAGGAAAAATTGAAAAATTTAGAAATGGAGAAAAAAACTAGAAAATGAAAATAGAAAAGTTTGAGTATTCTAAAATAACTTCTTTTTTAATGCAATGAGTGTACGTTGTTTTTATTTTTTTAGTATTAAAAAGTAATTTAACAAAATAAAATTTGAATTTTTATCATGCATTCACTCTGGTTTGAAAATTCAAAATTTATAATAATTTAATTTAACTTTATTAATTTTTATATTTTAAAAAATATAATTAATACAATTCAGTAATAAGTTATTATAAAAAAAATCATATCAAAATAAAATAATTTTGTAAAAATTTAATTTATTTAATGAAATCAACTATTAAAAAATCAAAATTTAAACATAACTCTTTTTTTATATAAGAATAAAATGAGAAAATAATTATATTTTTTAATTTATTTCAAATAATAGAATATAATTACATTTCTTTATATTTTTAATTTATTTCAAATCATAGAATTCAAATAAATTTTATTAATTTAAAATTTATTTTAAATTTATAAATTTTATTATTAATTGAATTAAATTTTCCATATAAATTATTCTAAATTGTGCAGAAGATCTCACCTTGTAACCTCAAAAGAAATCTAATTCTTTTTATGTTTCTCAAGAGATAGATATAATACAAGCAGATGAACAAACGTATAAAAAAAAATTTTAGAACAAAAATAAACAAAAGAAAATTTTAAGAGCATGATTTGATTACGGCCTAGTCTGGCACAGCTTATAAAAGTTATTTTTCTAAAAGTGATATTTCTAAAAGTAATTAACTGTATGTTTATGTTTGTATTTGATAAAATATAATTTAAAAACTGTTTATAAACTCATAAGGGTATTTTTATCTACTAATTTTTTAAAATTAACTACACGTACTAAAATTCAGCTATCTTGAAAAGTTCTAATTTATAACTTATCCAAATAGTTGAATTTTAACTATCTAAATAATTGCTTTTATTAATTTTGATATTTACCAAACACTATAAATTAAGCCAAAATTAACTTCTCACTAAATTTTTTTTTTTTTCATAAGTTGTACCACTACTTCCCTCCATTTTTTTTAGATTATATAATTTACTTGGATTAGTCGTGGAACTATGGAAGTATAGAGGAGGGTAGAGATTGTGGTCCTATACTAGATTTCTTAGGATTATAAAATGGAGCTTATCTAAATCTTTATTCAAGCTTAAAACAATGTCCATTTCCAACCCAATAAATTCGAGCTAATTATCTCAATCACCAACTCAACACGAAATTAATAAATTTAATTTATGAGTTATTATATTTATACTGAATTTATATTGATCTAATTATAATATAAAAATAATTATATGGGTTGATCCGTTAACTCAATATTTATTAAATATATTAATAATTAATAATAAATAATAATTTTATTAAATAATTATAATAATTAATTATTAAATATTAATTATCAATTAATATTTATTAATAATAATTAATAATTAATAATTACATCGATTATAAATAATTAAATTAAATGAATCTTAAGACCCTACCGATGCGAGGTCTCTAGGACGCGAGGGACTTGTACAATGAGGCATGTGACCTCATTGTTGGCTGATTTATGGGCCCTTTACGTCGAGGTCCATTGGGAAGTCTTTGTCTTAATATCGTGGGCTTATCCCCTTTTTGTATGAATGTAGAATCAGGTTATCAACCGAGGCTCATAATTAGAGATGATAATGGGAGTGTGGGGAACCATCCTCGGCTCCGCTCTCCGCCTTAGTAAAAAAATCTTTATTCCCGTCTCTTTTTTATAAATGAAAATAATTTAACCTTTATTCCTATTTTCACATAAATTTTCATTTCTTACTTAAATTTTATATTATTAAATTTATATATATTTATAAAATTTATAAATAATAATTAAAAATAATAATAAATTTATTTAAAAAATATTAATAATATTCAGATACATAAAACATCAATCAAATATGATTAAAATATAAATATATCAAATATATTAAAAATATTCTCTAATATTTAATAAAATATTAAAAATTTAGCATACATAAAAATATGAGAGTACTTAAATAAATTAAATCTAATAAAATATAAAAACTTTTAAAAAAACTCCAACAATCTCATAAATATCAATGCATTTAAAAATTTAATATATAAATTAAATATAAGTTTAAATAAATAATTTATAAGTATTAAAAGAATAATTATTATTTTTAACATAATAAAATAAATAAATAATAAAATATAATTTTAAATGATAAAAATTAGAAATCACAGAATAACTAAATTAAATATTTTCATATTATGAATAATTAAGTAATTATAATATCGAGTCTTTATAGAAATATGGATGAATTCCCATGGCATCCCTTCTCTATATCCTACGAAGAGAAAAAAATAAAAATTCCTACAGGATAAATTCTCAAGAAAAACTAAGATTTCCACCCATTGCCATCCCTACTCATAATGATATTCATTTTTATTCTTTTTAAATAATAATCTATAATGAATGAAAATACTGCACGGGATAACCACTAGTTGTATTTATTTGCGATCCCTTCTATACATAGCAATATTATCAATTTTTTAGTTGTTGAAAACACATCAAGTCACCTAAAATGTAGCAATATTATAGTACTTAGCACATTCATCTTTTAATGAAGAAGATAAATTTTATGTCCGATGTGGGATTTGCAACTTCTTAAGGTAACATTTGAAAATCTTTGGATTAGGTAAAAAAAATCTTGAGTTTTCACTTTTTCTCTCATAAGTCTGAAAGGAATTATTGAGTTTATTAAATTCCTAAATTTTATTCACTCGGGATAAAAAGGTTCAAAATCAATAAAGTTAATATTTTTGTCAGTTATTTACCTAAAATTATTTTTTAATCTTTCATTTTTTAGAAAAAAATTATTTTTTAATTCATCAATTTTCCTTTTAATCATTGAAGCATATGAATTATATATAATTATTTTTTAAAATTACTTCATCTACATCTATAATTAAATAAATAAATCAATATCAATATCAAAATTAATTTAATTAATAAAATAAATATATTATGTGTTTTATTGACTAAATTTTATTTTTTTATTTATAATTACAATAAATTAAAATAAATAATTTTTTTTTGTAAATAAAATAAATAAAATATTTTATTGTATCTTATCCCTTCTCCTAATCCATTATATAAACCAAAATAAAACAATAACAATTAAGATTTGATGTAAAATTAATCTCTAAAGATGGCGATATATAAGATTTCTCCTTGCTTGTCTCACTCTGATGTTTTGGCCATAGCATTCGTACATTGGGGAGTGGTTTGGATTGCTCCCCTCTCCTTTCCTTTTATTCTCTTATGTTAGATTTCAAGTTATTATTGTCATTTTTTTTTTTGAGTTTCCCATATAATAAATATTGAAGCTTTTGTAGTTTTAAAAATGCTAACTTTAAAAATTAATTATTAAAATTAAAAAAATTAATTATATATAAATTTATTTAATATCTTATAATTAATTAATATGAAATTTATTTTCACACTTAATTTTTTATTTTTTCTTCATTTAATTATTTTTTTCATTTAATTATTTTTATATAAGTTTAATACTCCACTTAATTATTACTCGACAAATAGGAAATATGATTTTTTTTTTTTTTCACTATGATATCATATTAAATTTTAAGTTGTCATTATAACTTATTTGAGTTACCATGTTATAAATATTAAATTTTCATAGTTTTGAAAGTGTTAATATCAAAAATTAATTTTTGAGATTTGAGAATCTAATTATATATAAACTCATTCAATATTTTATATTTAATCAATTTAAGATATATTTCACATTTAATTTTTTATTTTTTGTTTGTTTAATTATTTTTATATTAATTGTTACTTGATAAGCATGTGGTATGAATCATTTTTTTTTTTATTTTTTGATATTATGTAAAATTTCAAATTGTCATTGTAACTTGTTTTAATTTATCATCTTACAAAAATTAAAATTTTTATAATTTTAGAAGTGTCAACCTCAACAACTAGTTTTTAAGCTTCGCACTTTAAAATTAAATAGGTATTTGGATCCTTAATTAAGGATCCACAACTTATTAATTGGGATGAATGATTGGATTTTTAATTTTAAATTATTTATTTTAGGGTTTGACAATAAAAATGAATAATAAATTTTTGATTTTATTAAATTTTTTATAATTACTAAAACTTAACTGATTTCAAAAAATAATTTTGATAAAAATACTTTTTAATTTAATAATTTTTTATTATTTATAATCACTTATTTTTTAAATATTTTTAAATACCTCTTCATAAACTCCAATATTTATAAAAGTAGTATAGTGATGGTGTTCCTGCACATATTCCTGAAATACGGTACTTATGGCACTACCAGATGATTGCTCTAGCCAACTCTGGGTACCGTGCAATTGCATCCAACTACTGAGCCCAAATTAAAAAAATCTGACAGCAATCAATTAAAAGGTGAACAGTTTGTTCACGTCACGTCAAGTCTAATGAAAATTGTTTAATTTTGAAAAGATTTTATTGGAACGGTATAAATGATAATTATAAATATTTTATTTATATCACCAATTTATTTTAATTTAATTTTTTAATTAATTTCTAAATTTTTAAATTTTTGCATATATACCACGACAATTGTTTAAAAATTTACCATATGTATACTTGCATTACAAAAAATTATTGATTATATTGAATGTATTTAATAATACTATACTCTACACTCACGGGCGATATCAAGGAGGGTCCGGGAGTAGTTTTGATCTCTCTAAAATTATATATATTTATTTATGTAAATTTTTTAATTTTTAAATATATGTATATATATAAATTTTTTAATTAATCTTTTAATAAAATTATATATAATTAATAATACTAAAATTACATATAAATTTTTAATTATAATACTAAAATTTTCTATTAATTTAATTTTAACTTCTTTATTAATATTAAAATTATATATAAATTTTTAATTAATTCCTAAAAAATTATATATAATTTATAATATTAAAATTTTACTTTTAACTTCTTAATAAAATTTCATGAATTTGCACCTATCTACACTTATAAATACGTAATCCATTAAATTTATAAAGTGCATTAACTAATTTATCGTGTTCGAAAGTATTGCATTTAGTATATTAAATATTTTACCTTTACACTCTAACCTTACTCTTTAATTAACCAATTCCATCCTTTTTCTTTTTGCAATGTAAAACAAAATGCATGTTGATAGTGGGGGAAAGTACGTTGGATCTTATTCACTCACATGACAACTTTGTGGATGAATAATCAAGTATTTAACTCGGGCATTAAAATATCAAGAGTTCAAATCTTAATTTCTTTCATTTCTTTAATCATAGTGTGAAATTATGGAGTTTTTTTCTTAACAATAATAATAATAAAAAAATACCGTTTTATAACAAAATCTATTATTATTATCTGTTTATATCAATCGCGCGATTATTATTCTCACTGTCTGATATAGAGCAATTATTACCCACATTGTTTGACGTAGCGCAGCTATAGAATGTGCTATAAACATAACGTAGCAAAAAATTACTTTATACTTTTTATTTCAATACTTCTTTCATTTTTATTTTTTTTTAATTTCTTTTAAATTAATTTGAAAGTGCAGACTTTCAATGTATGTATTCATTAAATTTAAAATGCTTCACATTTAATTAAAATACTTTAAATATTAACTTAAAATGTTATGCAAAACAATATTACTAAAATTAGAATAATTTTGTAACCTTTCTAAGTTAATATTAAAAAAAATTAAACAATAATCACTCATTAAAAAAAAAAAATATAGAAAAAAAAATAACTTACTGATTGTGCGGTTAAACGAAAAATAGCAAAAAGTTAAAAAATTAAAGAGTCTAAATCTAACAAAATATTATTATAAATAATTAATTTACTAATTGATAAAAAAAAATAACAATACTAACTAATTTAATATTATGTGTGTAAATTATTAATTTTAACTAAACTTTCTAAAATTAATAATTTTAACAATAAAAATATAATACATCAAAAATATTTATTTTTTAAATTTAATTATTTAATTAAATAAATTTAATACTATCATGATTTTAATAAAAATATTATTAACTAGTTTTAGGTATTAATTTAAAAAATAATACTTACATATATTGTACTAACTAGAATAAAAAAAATTGGAGGCCTGTAATTTTAAATTAATTTTAAAAAAATAAAATTAAAAATTAAAAATGAAAGAAGTTTTGAAACAAAATATAGTATAATCTTTAACTGCGTTATGTCTATAGCGCATTTTTTTATTGCGTTACATCAGACAGTGTATATAATAATTACGTTATGTTAGATAATACGAACAATAATTGCGCGATTGGTATAAACAGATAATAATAATAAATTTTATTATAAAATAATAATTTTTTTTATTATTATTATTAAGAAAAAAGCTTGAAATTATAACCTTATTATTATTTTTTTTTTCCCATAACCACATGGATCTCATAAAGGGGAGACTCTCCTCATATTTTATAAATCTTTGGCGCTGTTACCTCAAATCTATGATATGAAGATCATAGGTGTCGATTATTCGTCTCGGTAAATTATAATATAGTGTGTAAAAAAAAAAAAATATATTATAAAAAAATGTGAGATGGTGGATGAAACAAATAATAAGACCGTTGGAAATGGGTTTGGGTGTCCGAGTAAAAATACATAAATCAATCCTTGTAATTGCTTTAAAAAAATTTCAATGTACATGTCTCACCCTTCAAACCCTCCGATCTTAACGGTCACTTCTCCGCTAAAATCACCACGAACCACCACAAAATGACCGAGTCACCCTCCAACTCACTCTCCCAAGGCGACAAAGATGTTGCTACAACTATTACCATCATCCCCGAGATCCCAATTGAGATCGTTAGTGAAGAAGAAATGGCTCTTATTGAAGCAGCCTTGGCAGCAACTCGTTCTGCTATCCCTGCAATTTGTTCGCCTTCTCGCTCCTCTCTGTTTCAAAACAATGTGAGGTCAATTTGCTCAATTGCTTCTCTGTCCAAGAAGAGGTTTCCAGGGGATTGTAGTGAATCTGATGTTGAGGATTTGGGTGATTTGAGGAATACCCAAAAGAAGAACAGAGTGGCTGAGTCTTTATTTCATAGGTTTCGAAAGAAAAGGGGTTTGTCTGTCACCGATATCACTTCTACGGTAATTGATGTCATTTTTCTGGTTTGTTTTGAGCTTTTCGGAAATGGGTTCGGTTATGGGTTGTTTTGATTGGATTTGATATGGTCAATGGATAATTTAATTTTGTTTTAGGTGTCTTAAATTTGGTATTTTACAAGTTTTCTTCCAATATGGCTTATGTTATGTTTTGTCCTAATTATTTGATTAATCCAATGTACTTGTCTTTTCATCTAATGGGAGCTAAACCAAATGTTCCTCTTGTTCTCTTGATGATTTTAATTATAGGAATGGTGCGAAAAACAAATGGAGCTTGTTCTCATCTTTGGTAAAAGAAAAGTCAGCAAAGCTATGAAAGCAGGCCATGATCGTCATGTAGAACTAGAAAAAGAGGTACAATTTTGTGCTCAATCTAACTCTTTAAGTGCATATTCTCCTGCTGCCTTTAATTTCTTATTCCAAGCTTATATGATGTAAAGCAAGTTTTGAAATATATCAAACTATAAAGAATTAAACTCTGGCTATTTTCAATTTGGTTACCTTTCTATTATCTTTTTAATGTATTTTTGCCTTTTAATCTTTGTGGTTCCTGGCCAAGAAATTAAGCACTTTGCTTTTAGTTAATGTCATATTTATTTGATCCTGGTTATACTTTTGTGCAGGTTATTAAAAAAGTTAAAGTTAGTGTTGAATCAGCTGAAGATAAATGGGCTCTGAAGTTTATGAATTTTATAACTGGTGCAAATCAATTATTAATTGAAGGACTAACACGTGAGCTACCACTGTAAGTTCTCTTTTCAGTGACCCGTTGTTTTGTTATATTAGGTAATTTTGTTGGCTAGAGGAAGTGGGTTTAGGTTCTAGTTGTTGCTTATCATAGTCTTTGAGTTCACGATTTAATTTGATAAAATGAGTTGCTTTTTGCAAGTCATTTCGGATTCCTTGGAATTCAGATTCAAACAATAAATTTGGTTATGGTGTTTTGTTTGGGTAATCTTGTTGGAAAATGGGTGTTGAGCGGCTACCATATGCTTGAAAAACGGCATCTTGATACAATTCTAAATACTAATAAGAGCTTAAAATGTCCCTTTGGCTTGGCACGTATTTGTTAGCTCTTTCATTCATTACTGCAACTAGGAACAATTGGTTATTTTTTATTTCCTCGCTAATGAATTACTATTGGTTGTAATACCAGAGTAGGCTTTGCAGAAGGAATATGGATGGTGGGAATAATTGATGAGATCAGAATACCTGAGGGAGAAAATAAAAATCCAATACTAGGGGACACAAAGACTCGTGTTCGAGACACCCTTCCTGCTGAACCACAAAGGAGAAATGGAAGGTAAGCTTATGGTGGCTTATTATTATTATTATTATTATTTTCAATGGATGCTTTAGGTAGTACTATCTAAGCTTCAACATTCATTTTGGAATATATGCTGCAGTGGTATGAAATAGAAGAAGTATTTATGAAGCATGATGATGTGCATATTTAATTTGGCAGGCTACAACTGATGTGCTATAAGCTTTTGTGGGATGATTTAGTTGCTGATAAATTCCCCTCCAAAGAGTTTTTTGAGTTCTTTTCCTTGAATCCATACTACATCTTGTCTAAAGAAATCAGAGATAACTCTGCTCAAGCAGGTATCCCAGCAAAGGTAAACATTTTCTTTCTAATTAAGTTGTGAATTTCATCTGCAAAGTCAGGGTGTTATACTGTGTGTTGCCCTCAACATTTTCATAAGATGACATCAAGCATTTGTTGTTACCTAGCTATATTGAAAATCAGACCATGTTATTACTACATCTTAATTTTTACAAAGAGCTCTTTGTTGTTCAAAGAAACTCTCCATTTCAATTGCAAACCTGCTCTTGTTAGTAGTTATATATTTGGTGAATCTATAGATTGCAGTAGTTCGCCAGCCTCTCTGTCTACACTGGATACAAATACAATTTCACTATCTTGCTGTGCAGACCCTTGATGATGTTGTGAGATACTTCAGAAATACATGCAGTATCCTACTTCCTGCTGACAACCAGATGTTATTGAGGTAAAGACATGCTTCATCTTTCATTTTCCTTATCTCTCTTCTGCCTGCAACTTTTTTATGGCTGAAGGTTTATATCGCCTTGATGTTAAAAAAAAGTAGTGTATAACAGAAAAAAAAAAATAATAATAACATGAAGCCTTGTACAATTGCCATAGTTGATATTTATACGGATGCTTTTAAGCAGATATGAGTTACAAAAAGACAACTCTGTCATTGGTGAAGATCAATTTGCATATGATCCTGATTGGCTCAAGAGTCAAATTCAGGGTTGTCTTGAATTCTGGCTAGGCGAACGAGAAGCTAGTTTCACCCCAGAGGATGAGCGTTGGAAATGCCGGTTTTGTCAATTTGCCTCTGTGTGCCCTATAAACACCATCTCTGTTACATCAAGCCCTGTAAAGAGCAATAGTTCCTAATAATAAGTCCAAGCTAGAAAAAAATGCTAAACTCCATTCTTTCAGGTTGTTTCAATCAGCCTCCTCAACAATTCTGCAAGCAAGCTTTTTATTTTTATACAATCTTCTTTTCAGCATGTTTAATGGTTAGAGAATAACTATGCCAAGATGTGATAGATAATATTGTTGTAAGCTTTTATCATTTATTGTTGTAAAATTGAGTTGCTATTTAGCAACAATAATTGTTGTAAAATTGAATTGTTATTAATTAACAACAGCATTTATTAAACACACTCTTCACCTTTCAGTGTCATTAGTAATTAAAAATTGAATTACATATTATTATTTTTAATTAGTGAATACATTTTCTTTCAATAAAAATAGTGAATAGTTTATTATCCTAATTAAAAAATTTAGGTATTATTTTATCCTGAATCTTAATTATAAATTTTTTTATTAATTATATTGTCAAGTTAATCTTTAAATTTTGATTAAAGTTAATTAAAGTATTTAATTTTGTAAATTTGATTAATTAAGTCATTAATTTAATTTTAATAGTTTCTAAATTCATAAAGTTGAAAATATAATTAATTATTATTAAAATCTAAAAATTAAATTGACAATATGATATAAAAAAATTTTATGATTAATTTTACTTTTTTTCTTCAAATAAATATGAAAATGTTATTATTATTATTAATTTAAATTTATGATAGAATTATATAATTAAAATTTTAAATTAGGATAAAATTTACATAAAACAAAAATAGATTATGATTGCAAAAATACGCAAAATTCAAATAAATTTATCTATTAAGCCTAAAAATAAATAAATATACAAGAAAATAAAATAAAAACAAAAGAAAGTCTGACATGGTAATTTGTAATTGGAGGCTTATATGATAAATTACAGGTTACCACAGAGAATTAGTCCTCTCGCATATAATTATTTCCAACTTTCCCAATCCAAAACCCTCGCAGAAGCAGAGCAAAGCGAAGTTTAGTTTGGGTTTTGCAAGTGCACAGTGGTGACCATGGCGCAAGATAACAACAAGAGGAAGAAACCAAATATATTGATAACTGGGACGCCCGGAACAGGCAAAACGACGACGTCGTCGGCTCTGGCGGAGTCGACCCAGCTCCGCCACATCAGTATCGGAGATTTGGTCAAAGAGAAAAACTTGCACGACGGCTGGGACGAGCAATTCGAATGCCACGTTATCAATGAAGACCTGGTACCTCTCATCACCCTAATCCCCAATTTTTTTTTTTCGCTTTATTTTTATATCTTAATTTAGCTTGAAACCTAGATTTTTGAACCATGACCCATTTGATTGATAGATTATTTTTTTTCTGAATTTAGTTTTAGATTGGATTACATATGGTGTAACTGTGAAAGCTTGGAGTTTTGCTAGGTATGTGATGAGCTTGAGGATATAATGGAAGAAGGGGGAAATATAGTGGATTACCATGGCTGTGATTTCTTTCCGGAGCGGTGGTTTGATCGTGTAGCAGTGCTCCAAACCGATAACTCTGTTCTATATGATCGCCTGAACAAGAGGTAATTGATTATTTAGTTTTATTGTACTTTCGCATATTTGGTTTGGTAGCTTGTAGTGTAGCATAAATGGATATATGGTCTACCAATTTTTGCTTTGTTGGCTCAAAAGATAAAATTGCTGTGTGGTAGGGGTTACTCGCAAAACAAGATTTCAAACAATATTGAATGTGAAATTTTCCAAGTTTTGTTAGAGGAGGCTAAAGAAAGTTATACAGATGATATTGTTGTGGCATTAAGAAGTGATTCTGTTGAGGACATAAGTAGAAATGTTGCTACTTTGACAGATTGGGTGAGGAGTTGGCAACCTGTGTCATAATTGGAGCATTTCCAAAGTAATCCTGTTTTTTTATTTTCTTTACCTGGTGAAAGTAGTAGTTGAGGTACTTAGTCCTTGTTTGAGAAGGATTTTTAATATATGTATCTTGCTTTTCTTATGCTGCTTGGAGGAAGTAAGTCGAGTCCTGGTTTAGACATGAACATACCTTGTACCAGGTGATTGTTACATTATGAATATTTGCTAGTTATTTCAGCTAATTTACAATTTGCTTCAGCAAATGGTCTCATTATGGAATGGATTTTGTAGCTGCAAGGTTATAGTTCATTGTTGGTTATTAGATCTTGACTTGAAATTGTTGATGGCATTCATGCTAGTTCTCATGCCTTGTGGAAAAGAAACAGGAAACTAAATTGTAATTTGCAAATGCCAAGGGTATTTTGGAATTGCCTACTTGTTTGTAATTGTTGTTGGATCTTACCACATTCAGTATACATGCGAAATCCAACACAAATATTCCCTTCAGGCTTCATCTTATTCACTGTCCCAAATCTCCTTATCCAATTTTCTCCACGTTAAAGCCCTTGCACATTATGCTAATCTTATCGTTCTCGTCTGAAGTCCCAAAAAAAAAAAATTACTACCAGAGTTTTATTGTGTTTTGTTTGTTTTTACTTTTTATTGATCTTTGATGTGTTCTGAGCCTTATATATGTATATATATATAATAAGCAAATTTACTCCAAAGATTTTGTGTTTTTTTAGTTATTTTTATATTAATGGAAAGGATAAAATGTCAAATTGGCTTTTGATAATTTTATATTAAAGAAAACAATATGTGGAGACTTATTATTATTAATAATAATTAGCAGCAAATTTCCTTATAGATAAGTTGCATGCATTGTCTTCTCTCATTTTGCTCGACCAACAAACCCCAGATTACCTCTTGCTATAGCTTAAGAGAGAACCTTGTTTAGTATTGAACAAGCTCTACACATGACCTCCAAGGCCTTGGCTTTTGACATGGTTCCTTGTGTGTTTTCACTCATATCTGTATCCGTATTTCCATTAACCCTTTCCCAATCAAAGCATTGAATCAATGAATCCAAAATCAGACCCATCTCTCTTTTTGCTAGGCCTTCTCCAGGACAAGCTCTCCTTCCCAACCCAAATGGCAAAAAGTTGAATGCTTCAGCCTTTCGATTCTCAAATCTCTCGGCCTTAAAACTTGTTGGGTTCTTCCCACAAATTAAGATCTCTTTGAATGGCTCAAACATTTACAAATAACATTGTATTGCGGTGCACACGGAATCCTGCCATAGTGCAATTATCAGATGAAAAATGTGGTGCTAAGAGTGGAAAACTGGAGAGAGTCAAGTTTTCTGAAATTATATATTGAAGATAGTTTAGTTTTGGTAAATCTGATTCTTCTACTAAGCGATCTTCAACAATTTCAGTGTCTAGCTCTGTTTTAGCCTTTTCTAATGCATCAGGATTGTTGAGGAGATTTGAAATTGCCCATTCTAAAGCCACCGCAGAAGTATCTATTCCTGCTGCCAACATAATCTGCAAAAAGAATAGTGAATTTTTAGTATACTAACAGATTTAATTACACTATTCTTGCTGAAAAATTAATGTCTCTAAAGATCTATTTCAGTCATAAAGCTATAAATGATTCGACTAACCAGAATCAAGCCTTTGATGATTTGAATATGCCTGTTTATTGAGTTAAATTAGTTAAAATCTAGTTTATAGGAGTTGAAAGGTGAATATATCCTTGTTTATTGAGTTAAATAAAAAAAAAATTGACAAATGAATAAATATAAACATATGTGAGATAGATTCGGTTATATTTGGCGTATAAAAATGTAGAATGTTTTGATTTTATCTTGTGTTCTCTTCTATAGTTCGTATCCTACAAGGGAAATGAAACTAATTAGAAATTTCACACTGCCTAATGAATATTTGAATGTCATTAAGTTAAATATAAGATCGAGTGCTTACAAAAAAGGTAATTAATTATTTCTTCGTGTACTCTCGTGGTTTTAACATAACATTCTAATTGATATGTAAGCTTACGTTTCTTTTTCGAATGAGTTTAAAGATGCACTTGGCATTTCTATGTTCAATCTATTCATTCAGAAATGTACTAAAATTGAACTCTGATTACCTGTTAGTTTGAGTCGATTTCACATCAACTAAGAATGAAAGTGAAAAGCATTTTATATAGTTCGACTCAATATAATACAAATAATCTTGATTAATCGTTTTGATATGTAGTTGAGTCTAAAACTCGAGTGTATGGGTCTAATTTTGAACCGGCAGTTACATTTATTTGGAGCAAATTTGGAATCAGAATTTTATATTTTTACCAACTAGATAATTTTAATTAATATCTTTTAAAATGAAAAAAATTTCGATATAATTTTAATTGAAAATTATTAGAAAACCCTCTTTTTTTTTTTATGACCAACAAATTAGAAATATTACAAAATAACTAATAGAAACTGATAGTCTTAAAGAAACTGTGACATCTGAATAGATAATTGGCAATCAGGAAGAATACAAGAACAATGTAGCATTTGGCTGCAGGGTCCAAAAAGAGGAATTCGAAGTGTACAAATAATAAGAAAATGAATATACAATAAATAATTTCTCTAAAATAAATGAGGCAAATGGCACTCAGAACAATATTTCACAAGCAGTTTCCAAGTAGAATTCAATTCGTAATTGGTTAGGCATATCATGGAAAACTCAGAGTTGAAGTACATCAAATAAAGCTTTTTCTTTTTTTTTAAACAATGATTTTCCAGAGAGTCATACATCCAACAAATGGACAAAAATATGCAGCGGGGTGTGCAAATGTTCATTACCTGAACATGTAAGGCAGATATGAGCTTGATAATAAGTCTGAGTTGAAATAAGAAATTGAAAATTTGATTGCCAAATCGGACACAAAATGTAACATAGTTCATGCATATCCCAATATACAATCAAGTTACATACCTTGGTGCTGGCAATGAAAGCATGCTCCTCCATTTCTTTGTCTTGGTGTCCAATGAAGAAGTATGAGTTATAGCTGTTCTGCATTGGGGAACCATATTGTCCTGAGACAATATAATTGTAACTTCTGCTATCCCTACATGTGAATGTGCCATGTCTTTTGGGATATCAAATCTCCCTTCCCATGTATTATCAGTAAAATTATATACATCAACATGAGAGTGCACCTAATAGGGGGGAAAATCAATGTTTAAAATCACATTTACTATTTTCCACAATGTAATAGAAGTTTTTTCCATCGTGAATTCAACTATGATATTGTTACTTTCATAGAAAATATCAACTAATCTAGTTGAGAACATGAGAAGTTGAAATTAAAGAAAGATACTCACATGGACAATAGTGCAATATTCTGCAAATACGTATCAAAGGTTCTTGATCTGTACTGCATAGTCATCAAGACGAGGCACTGAAGCTGATGTCATCTGCTTCCATTCTAATTCTGGTGCTGGCAAATCGGCAAAAGTTGTTGGCAATGAAGTATTTGCAAGATGATCTCCTTTCTACCTTTAAGAGCTTCTTTCTACAAACAAAAGTAACGACTGGCAAATGAATTATACTTTATTTACAGAAAGCATCCAATTTATCTCCACTTAATTGATGAGAAAATAAACACCAATAATAAAAACAATAACTGTAACCATTATCTTGATTCTTGAATTTCAAACCAACTTTGCCCTTTAAATTGATGGTTGCAGCCTGAGCTACATTCGTCAATTAAAAAGTCGGTTTCCCATATGTCTCGGTTTTCTCAGCAAAGGAGAGTGAGGGAAGTTATTTTTGACTGCCATTGTTATTTCCTAATGGATAATTTAGTATAATTTTAGAAATATATTATAATTTAAAAAAATATAAAAATATCAGAGTAATTAATTTTAAATATTTTAATTAAAAATTAATTTTTAAAATTTTGATCTCGTTTGATTTATTCATTTATAATAACTGTTAATTATTACTTATAGTTGATTGTTATTAAATATTTAATAAATTATTATTAAAGCATGCTATTAATATATTTAATAATTATTAAGAACAAATATTAATATTTTTTTATGATAAGAAATATTATATTTCATTGTTTTAAATTTTAAATTACAATAGATTAAATATATCTTTAATTTTATATATACAAGAATAAAAAAATGAAAGAGGAATAAATGATTTTTTTTTCACAAATCAACATTAAAAAAATAATATATGTCAACTGTACCATAAGAAAATCAAATTCTATTATTAAGCTTCAAAATCGACATGGAGTAGAAAAGTATTTTTGGATTCAATGTATGAGCAATGCATAAGAAAAAATTGACATGCAGTAGAAAAGTTATTGTTAAAAAGTTAGGGTTAAATTATATTTTTTTAAAACAGATTTAATATTTTTAATTCAATAAATAAGAGTTATTTTGAAAAATTTTAAATTAACTTTTTTTCAAAACAGTTATTATTTTACTGTATGACATTTCCAATACAGCTAATAATTATCTTTATAAAAAAAATTAATTAAATAAATATAATATAATCGTAGAAAATTAAAAAATTAATAAATATATTAAAATTTTTTATCAAACACTCACTTTGAACAATAAAAAAAAATAAAAAAAAAAGAAATGATCTCGTTGTCTAGTTGATATAAAATATATAAATATTTTAATATAATTTTAGAAATATATTAATAATTTATGGTAATTTAAAAAATATAAAAATATAGGGGAATTAAACATTTTGAATATAAAATTGGTAAAGTACTAAAATTTTTTCTTTTTTCTTTTTAGGATAAAAGTTCAATTTAGTCCTTCAATTTGACATTAATATTCAATTGGGCTTAAATGCTAGAATTAACTCGCGTTAGCAGTGAAGAAATAGTAAAAAAACAATTATCATAAGACGAGATAGAACGTCCACTTGAGAGAGAATTGGGGAAGTATGGAGAAATAGGTCAGTGATTTGAGTAAATTTGTTCAAGGAAAAGGCCAAACTCTTTCAAAATTTTTGCATAATTGCTAAGCAACAGCAAATTCCTTAGATTTGCTTCAATCCTCGTTTGCACTTGCACTATTTCTCTTCTTCTCCATTCCTAACTCCCCGAAACCCCAATAAATCACAAACCCATAGCTTTTCCATCTCTCTTCTCAACGTTTCATTTCTTTTCTACAGCTCAGAAGATACACCATTCCTCCAAATTGCTAAACCCAAATCCAAATCGCACCATTTATCTTTGTGCTACCATTTGCGAGACCCATCGTTGGAACTGCCATTACCGCACTCACCTTCTTCTCCAAAGCTTGGATAGTAGCGGCTCTCCATCTCCTGCTCGTTAAGCCACCGCCACCACCAGGTCTGATCTAGCCAAGACCTAACATCTCAAAGCACCAACACCAAGGTTGTTCTTGGCCAAAAACCGACCAGCGACGAAAGCTACAGTCTTCACTTCTGCATCATCTGAGCCTGGAAACGCGGTGCCGATCAAAAGTTCGTCACCAGCCAGGTCAACTCCACTTTTACTCACCCTTCTTTTACAATTTTACATCATTCTTGGCATCTTCTCTTCCATAGCAACTACAACTTTCTAGTATTTACCAAAATCTTGCTATTACATGGGGATATGGTTGAGCTAAGATTCTCAACAATCTGGTTCTGGATTTCAATCCAAGAATGCGTAGTTATTTGGAAAGATTGATATGTAGCTGAAGGGGTTTCTAGGGATTTATGATTTATAAATTGGGATTTTTTTCTTACTGTTAATATTTCTCCTTTTTTTAAAGTTTTTAATTTTTTTTTTCTATTGACCGCGTCGTTTGCACGGATTAAATTGATCGTAATATTAAATTAATTTAAAAGGTGAATTTGGGTGTAATTGGATATTAATGTCAAGTTGAGGGACTAAATTGAGCTTTTATCATTTATTTTTACTAACCTCCGCGCAGAGAGAAAGTGGAGAGAATAGCCCGATGAGCACGAGGTTGCAGAAATGGCGTAATCTATCAATCTCTACGGGTCTTATCACACGGAACGGCGTCGTTCCTAATCAGCGCCTTCTACACAATGGCCCAGACACCATAGAGGAATTATTAGACCGACACGTAGTGAAGAAAGAGAAATCAATGGATGAAGACGAGGAAGAGTTGCTGAATCGACGGCGACTCACCAGTAATCGGCGAGAGGCACTGCATCTATATCGAGACATCCAGCGGGCAACCCGTTTTTTCATGTGGCCTGATTCACGAGGCGTATTGTGGAGAGATATATTGAGGGAGAACGCTAGGAAGGAGTTCGAAGAAGCACGGTTTGAGAAAGATCCGGAAATAGTGACCCGGTTGATTATAGGTGGCCGAGACGCATTGCAGTCAGCTATTGAGAAACTCGCCGAGAAGCAGAGGCAGCAGATTGAGAAGGAACGTAGCGTAGGCGGAGATCGCCGGTGATGGATTGGTTTGAATATCTTTTCTTTTTCTCTTATTTGTACGAAATCGACTTGGTGTTCTGTATTTACATGTAAATTGGCTGCTTATGAGAGCCAAGAAGAAAAGAAAAACGATATTGAGTCATATTTCAGGCAGCACAAAAGTAGAAGTTATTCAGGATTTACATGTTTTTGAGAATAAAGTGTTGTTTTGTGGGAATTGGTCTATTTTGAGTATGTGAGAATTCATGAGACATGAATCATGAATATTGAAGATGAGATCGACAAACAGTCTAAAGTGTTGTACTGAATGCATATGTAATAATTAACAAATGTCGATTGCTTCAGAATAATGCAGTCCGATATTTGCTTCTAACATTAAAATTCGAACAACAATCCAACAGAAAACAGCCCACACCCTGCTCTGGTTTCTGTGTTACCATATCAAATATAAACATAGGAACAGAAGCTTTCTTTTTCCCTGAATAAAGGGACAAAAATAGACAATAAAAGAATAGAGGAATAACACTTCTCATAATCTATGTCAAACCTTAGCAATAACCATTATTTACTTAATTACTGTGCATGTTTTCATGAATATCTGTTATATGGTTCTTGCTAGCTTCTAGATTGTATTTTTTGCTGTATCTGCATTAGTTGATGTTCATGGGTTCATGGAATTGGAGGGTGGGATGTGTCTTTACATGCACACTAGCATGCAATAAATAGTAGGTTCAGGATATCTCATGGGTTTCTATGCTCATCTGATTAACAGGTTTATGAAGAAGTTTCGCCAATTGTGATGACTGTTATCTCATGCCTTGTTCGATTTGTCTAACCTGTTTTGTTGCCCACTTTTCATTCGGTCTTCCTTCTTTCCCTTTCCTTTACCACAGACCTTGGTTGATTTATTCCCTTCAAATTTCCTTAGCATTAATTGGAGTTTATAACTTGCTTCAACTTTCAGCTTTGTATCTGTTCAGTTATGACTTATAAAATGGGTTGATAATGTTCCTGAGTATAAACATGTATAGTATGTGACCTCATGAGACATTGGGAAGTCGAGTTCCCAAACTTATGCTGTAAATCTATACCTAAAATCCTAAACACTTTACTGTAAAATTCAAACTATAAGCAAAATCATTTCCTTCACTCCAATGCATAAAGAATATTGTAATATCTCGGTTGAAAATGTGGTTGCGTGGTTTGTTTTCTAAACAGGGCATGTCAGTTGAAATTTGACAGGCTGCTGGTCTATTGCTCAAAAATAATCTAAGAAGTTCTTTCAAATCCATGGATCCTGCCTATCAACAATATATAAAATCAGAGCTGTTACCTTGTTTAGGTGCAGCAGATAAGCAAATCAGGATGACTGCTGGAACAATTATCAGTGTCATTGTTCAGCAGGGACGAATTGTTGGTTGGCCAGAGCTCTTACAAGCTCTTATACAGTGCTTGGACAGTAATGATGTCAACCATATGGAAGGTGCCATGGATACTTTATCTAAGGTATGGCTTGCTTTCCTCACTCATCATTTTAAATTAGATTGAAAAGCCAAAAAAAAAAAAAAACCAATAATATGTACTTCTGTGCTTTAATATTCTCGGTTCCTTGTATCATGCATGTGGGCCCTAGATCTGTGAAGATATTCTGCAAGAGTTTGATTCTGATGTACCGGGATTGGCTGGACGCCCTATAGATGTATTCCTGCCTAGATTATTCCAGGTGACTGAAGCGGATCCATCATTTGTTTATTTATTTAATCTTGGTGGTAGAAATTTATCTTCTTTTCATTATCCTTTGGGTTTTGAAGCTCTTGATGTGTTATTTGCATATATATGTATATATATATATTTTTTCAATATGTTTGCCTCTTAAATCAATTGTTCCAATCACCACATGCCTCTCTGAGGAAAATTTTACTTGGATCAATAAATCAATTTATCTTGTTGATGCCCACTGTAAGAATCAATGCTGCTCCCATTTCTGCTTAATGAAATGTTAATGTTGTTGGTGAGCATACTATCTGTGTTTTCTCTTGCATGTTTAGGCTCTTTATCTGTCTATGGAGCAGTTCCTTCATGGCTTGTTTTTCCTCGCTCCTGATCCTGCTGCAGAGGTTCGAAAATTGGCGAGTAGCTTCTTTATGCACTCATAGAGGACGCCCTATAGATGTATTCCTGCCTCGATTATTCTAGGTGACTGAAGCGGATCCATCATTTGTTTATTTATTTAATCTTGGTGGTAGAAATTTATCTTCTTTTCATTATCCTTTGGGTTTTGAAGCTCTTGATGTGTTATTTGCATATATATATATATATATATTTTCAATATGTTTGCCTCTTAAATCAGTTGTTCCAATCACCACATGCTTCTCTGAGGAAAATTTCTGTTGGATCAATATCTTGTTGATGCCCACCGTAAGAATCAATGCTGCTCTCATTTCTGCTTAATGAAACGTTAATGTTGTTGGTGAGCATACTATCTGTGTTTTCTTATGCATGTTTAGGCTCTCTATCTGTCCATGGAGCAGTTCCTTCGTGGCTTGTTTTTCCTCGCTCCTGATCCTGCTGCAGAGGTTCGAAAATTGGCGAGTAGCTTCTTTATGCACTCATATAGGAGGTTGCATGCTACTGACAATATATTGCAAATTAAAATAGAACTATTGCAGCTTTCTTTCTTTTTTTTTTTAATTCTCATTACATGCATAACATGACAAAGCTCAGTTTCCTGTTAATTGTTTAGCTTAGAATTTAGTTAAGTCATTAGCTTAGAATTTAGTTAAGTCATTTTTTTAAGTGTTTGGCTGCTCCTTATTTATTGATTGGATTTTTTTTGCATCTTATTCTTCATTATTCTTTGTAGAAAATCACATGTATTTTGAGTTAGACTAAATATCCCAATTGGGAGAATCTAATTAAAATTGCAAATTAGGGATGCGATTTATCATTGGCTTGGTTGTTTATATATGCTTTTTCTCTAATTTATTGTTATCAGCAGGTTTGTTCTGCATTTGTTCAACTCATTGAACTTAATCCTTCTTTCTTGGAGGTATGCATACATACTTTGTTTCATATTAATTAGTATAGTCTTTCTTCTCTTTTCTATCTTCTATAGCTTTTACCTGATTACATTATGAGGTGCAAATTGTTTTTTGTTTGACAATATATTGTGAATTCCAGAAGCATTCTTCAGAGTCATATTGATATGCTTGTGGAATTAAAAACTAGATGATTTTGTTTACTCATTCATTTTGTTTTACATGATTCCTCCCTTTTATTTAGTCAGTAATTTCATTTAGCACTTCATTTCCTTACTGATGTTTATTATCATATAGCAGCTACATATGAGGAACATCCTTGAATTCATGTTGCAAGCGAACAAGGACAATGATGATGAGGTTGCTCTTGAGGCTTGTGAATTTTGGTATCACTATCCTATCACTCTCTTTTGCGAATGATTTAGTACATAGCTTAGCAATTACAATTTGTCCATATGTGTGAAGGAGGTTAATGCCGTCCATAATTCTGGATGAAAAGTTGACTAGTTGTCTTTTTAGACATGAGAACTATAACATGCCTTCACTCACACACGCATGCAGAGAGAGAGCTTTTTACAATCAGTTATGTAGACTATAATACAACAAAAAATATCATTTCATTGTGATTTCTAGTAGCATCTCATGTCTAGTATTATGTCCTGGCCTTCAAGGCTTTTTTTTTTGTGAGAGAAGGGCAACAAATCTTTTTTATTTTGATATAGATATATGAAAATGGGAATATTATGGGAATTTTTTTGTAGTTGGAAGATTACCAATATATGGATAAAGAAAGGCTTTAAATATTATCATATTTACCAAAAATGCTCTGAATCTATTGGATATTAAATTTCTTAGTTGTACTTTCATTGTTTATGTAATTCACAATATCTTATCAACTGTAGGGATGTCTTAGTCAATTATAATAAGCTTCTGCTATTTGCTGGAAGTTAAAGTTGTAAATATGGAGATTCTGGTCACTTCATCTCATCAAGTTGAGGCTTCAAATTCTGGTCTCTCTTGAGAATTTTGCTGGTCTTCTCCCCTCCCATTTTTTTTTCTCTTACTCTATGCTCGTACTAAATTCAATGATGAGATTGATGATTTATAGAGAAACATAATTACTATTCTTTTGTTTAGTGGAAGATATGTTTGCTTAGTTTATCCACTATGATATGCCTCTATAGGTTTCTATTTGGGTGCCTAGACTTCTACTTGGTTGTCATAGTTTTTCTATTTCATGCTTAGTAGTGGAAGGAATGGACACAGTCTACTTGTTATGCCTGAACAACTATATTGTAGAAGATTTACTTTTTCTATCTTTGCTCTGATTTCTCAATAAAAATTATATACTTAGAAATGTTTGTTGTGACTATCAGGTCAGCATACTGTGAAGCTCAATTAAATGTTGAACTTCTAAGAGAGTTCTTGCCGCATCTAATTTCAGTATGTCTCATGATCTCGTGTCGAATCTTTGACCATTAATTTTTCTGGTCCTCTTCTAATTTTGTGGTGTATTGTTTTTAGATTTTGTTGTCAATTGCCCAGCAAGCATTATTTGCCACAGAAATGGATTCCTTCAGTTCAGTTGTTCCCTGCAGACATCATTTGCGTTGAAGTCAAGGTAACCAGGAATATAGATCCCATAATCATAAATAAGGCTTGAGTGATGACGAGTTCCCTTTTACCAGTTGTTTGGCTGCAATGCTAAGAAAGTTGGATAAAGGACGCAGATGCACTGGACAAACCTGATCAAAGAGATACGAGATAAGAGCAAGGAAAATCTATATATTGATTAGAGAAGAAACATCAAACAGTATGTCACCCGAACTCACTCTTGCCAGGTTCCTTAGTAGTGCAAGGGCACTTTGCCGAACATCAGGAGCATCGTCCATACAGCACTGCAGAAGTACATCCCTCAAATTGCTTTGATGGTGAGGCTATGGCGGTTTTACCAACTCTGGCGGTGGAAAAGTTCCCTTCTTGGGCTGAAAGAAGATAGTGTGAATTTGCAAGAATGTTGGTGAAAAACAAAGCTATTTTAGCCTTTGAAGCTAATATTTTACCTTTGTTTGAAAATTGTTTCGCTTTCGTTTCTTAATCTGAGCAGTTACTGCCATTTGTTGAAGTTGGGATCTTTTTATTAAAATCATTAATCTCATTATCATCATTTCTGCCCTAATCTTTCACGTTTATTGTGCAAGAGTATTGTTCAATCCCACTGATCATGCAAACTATATAATTATTCTGCTTGTTGACTATGAAATAGAATGCAGGTTAATAAGAACCTCAAATTAAGAACTGCAGTAAGATTAATGATTTAATAGCATCTTAAACTTCAAGATTAGTTCCATTATAAAAAAAATGCAAGTACTAAATTGCAAATTGTAACAATATCATTTAAGAACACTAGATATATATATGGATTAAAAAAAAAAAACTATATGTTTTATTTATTTTCTTTTATGAAACACCAAATACCATTATCCATCTATTCATTCAGGACGGAATTAGACTTTAAAGTTTAAGTATTAAAAATATTCATAGAAAAAAATTCATAAGTTATAAGATTAATGTAAAAATTTTAAAATTTTTAGTACTATTATTATATTATAAAATATTTATTTATTTATAAATACAATAATATATAAATAACAAATAAAATCTTAGAAAATTTATCATAATTTATATATATTTTAAGAAAAAAAATTATAAAATATACATATAGATAAAATTTTAAAAATTTAAACAGACAATATATATATATAAAGAAAATTTTGAAAAGTCTAAACTTCCACTTAGTTCCGCGCTTGCTCCCAATATTAAAGTATAATTGCCTAAAATTGGCTATAGTTTATAATATAAATTCTTTAATCTTTTTTTCTTTAACGACCAATTGCATTCTTAATTAGTTATTTGACTATTTCTTTACGATCACTGGCTACCTAAAATTCCAATAAATCCTAACTAAAAATAGAATTTGTTGGAGATTATACTCCTGAAACTCATGCCTAATTATCTGAAAAACCTCAATAAATAGCTTCTTAACTTCCCTTTTCTTTCATCATCAATCAAATATCATCTTCATCATCTAAAACTTTTATATAGGAATTATCAGAAAAAATGGCTCTGCAAAAGGGATTCATTGTTTTTGCATTTTGCTTGCTTCTAGTGAGCGCAACAACTTTGATGATGGCAACAACAACAACAGCAGTAGATGACTCTATTGCCAACACTGACAGCAGCACTTACGGTACAGATGCTAGCCATACCGCCGGCATGGATCCCAATGCCGGAAAATCTAAGAAGAGGTTGTTTAAATGAAAACCACTTGAATATTTGATCGGACTGCTATTAGCAATAATTAGCAAGCTCTATTTATTCATGTAATAAGGATTTCCAATTGAGTTCGATCCCTCTGGAAATGGGAATTAATGCAATTCCTAGAATAAGACCGAGTTTTCCTTTGATTGACAAGGAATCTCATGCAAATTGTGTAGTTAAATAATAATTTTATTTTTTGTAGAAATAATATATTTTAAGATATTAATAATATTTGTTTAATATTTTTTTTATACAAAAAAGATAATTCTTAGTCATAAAAATAAATTACATAGTTAACAATAAATAAAATATAAAATTTTATAAATCACAAATTATGTTTATAAATTTAACCAGAAGGATAGTAATTTTTATATTCTTTATAAAAACGATCATATTGACAGAATATAATAAACATACTCTATTTAAATATTCTAAAATAATTTAATTTCTGTGTTTTTAAATGAGTTTAAATATATATTCAAATGTATCTAATATATTGAACAATTGATATAAATAATAAAATCACCTTATTTGTGATCATGTTGAGAATAAAAGTCACTTATATAAACAATAAAATTAAGAACAATAAAATTAAGGAAAGAAAATGATAATAATAAATTAATTTCTTTTATTTTTAATATAGACTTAGTATTCAAAATTAAATAAAAAACACAAAAATGTCTATAATATTATATATATTTTACAATTACAGAGTTTTTACTTATATAGTATTAGTTTTTTTTTATTTAATACAAAAATGTCTATAATAATATAATTTTTACAATTACAAAGTTTTTCATGTCTATCCTCTTTATAATATATGTAATTTTTTTTGTAAATTATAATTTTTAACTAAAATTATCTTTCCGATAATTCAACTATAAATTATCTTCACTTTCTTTGCAATTATCTTTTCGAATTTACATTTTACTTCCTATATATTTTATATATTTAAAAAAAAAATAGTTTGTTCCTCTAAAATTTCTAAAATTTAATATTTTAATTAAGTATTATGTACATATTCCTAGTAATAAATTTTTAAAAATTTTATTTATTACATCTATATTTAATTATAACTAACATATAAATATTTTTATCATATAATTATATCATTCAAAAACTTTAAAATTTTTATTTTTTTATTAAATTAAAATTTTTTCTTTACATTTATATTTAAACTCCTGGAAGTTTTAAACACTGGTATCACCACAGTTAACATAATAAAATTAACATCAAGGTAGATAGATTAGTGGATTTGCCTATAACTTAGGCAAATGTTCAGCAATTGAAGCGAAATTGTGACATTCGGTTTGGTTTATAAATTTTTATGTTTATTGTGGAGGTTGATATAAGTATTCCTCTTATTTTGATATATAAAGGTACTAATTCTAGTTCTTATCAGACTTTTATAGATAAAATTAATTTATTTTTGAATAAAGATTGAGATGTAAATATAATTAAAGTGTATAGGAAATGAAATTTTATTGCTGATTTTATGATGAATTTAAATATAAATAATGAATTTGTCTTGAGAAAAATTAAATTTTCTTCTTTTGGAATGATGCATCTTTAACGACTTAATATTTTAGGGGTGAGTTATAATAGATTTTGTCATAAGTTGTAGTCTTTGGCTATTTGATTTGCTCTGTTAGTCCTTTTTTATCAATAATAATAATAATAATAATAAATAAAAAAAATTAACATCACTAACCAAGCAAAAATATAATGAAATAAAATAATGAGAAAAGGCAGCAATTATTTTAAAGTTGTTATGGATGAATTTTGTCTTAATAATATTAGAGTTTTTTTTTTTTCATAAATGTGAAATTATGAATTTAAACAAATATAATAAATTCATAAAAAAATATATAGTATAAGTATATATATTATAGAAAAAATATATATTATAAGTATCCAAGTTGGGTTAGATTAAAATCATCGAAACTTTTATTTAAAAATTAAACTCTCAAATTTTAGTTTTTGCAAGATGTTTTCATATCGGTTATTGCTTAATCATTATGAATATCAAATTAATTTCTTGGCCTCAAATTAATAAAGATTTTATAAAGTCTTAATTCAAATACTTCTAGGAAAAGAAGTAACAATTTAGACAACACATTAATTATATTCCTAGAAGGAAACTGTTTCCCAAGAATATAAATCCTTATACAACATTGATTTGATTCCATTGATTGTCTATATAAATCAATTAAAATTAGTACTTACCAAACCAAAACTTTCAATTAACAAATAACAATGTCTTTTGCTGGCCCTTCTTCCATACATAAAATACAATACTATAACTATCATATATTCACTACTGTAACTTCAACTGCTTCAGTAGTTGATGAATGCATTTCAATTACTCTTCATATCTACAGAAGAAAGCTCTGAAAACTTCTTGTTGGGCTTGACACAGAATGGTGTTTGCCTAATGAACCAGATGGGTACCAGAAAGTTGCTATTATTCAACTTTGTGTGGGTAAAAGATGTCTTATATTTCAACTCTACCATGCAGATTACATTCCAAAATCTTTGATTAATTTTCTTGGAAACAAGAAATTTACTTTTGTTGGTAAAGAAGTACGGGATGATGCTTATAAACTATTTCAAGATTATTAGTTGGTTGTCGCTCATACTAAAGATGTTGCTTATTGGTCTGCAAAGAAATATCATGATAAAGAAATTAGATGAATGAGATTAAAGGCTTTAGTTAGAACTAAATTATACTCATTGTGTCTGAATTTATTTTTAATTTATGTTGTTTTTAGACTTCCATTTGTTACACAAAAATTTTCAAATAATAATTTTATCGTGGTGATCCTTGATGCCGGTGTCCGGTCAAAATTTCATCGGAATAAATGCATGGCATGACTTAGTATTTTTAATATTAATTCACAAAAATCAAAATGTCATCTGTATTTTATTTATTTATTTATTTAATAAAAAATAAGGAGAAAAAAGAGAAAAACGTAACTCTTTCTCTTTGTTTTTTTTCTTACCCAAATCAAAATCTCGATCCATCAATCTCTATCATTCTTTAAAATCAAATCCACAAACAATCTCAATCCATCTTCTTCTTAGCCAAAAAAAAAGGGGAGAGTACTAAGAATCACATGTCGGTGGAGGAGGGGCATGATAACTGAAGGGTCTTGGGTCTTGTATTTTTTGTGAATGTGAAGTAGAAAAAATGAAAAACTTGTTTTTGCAAAATATTCCCGAATATCGATTTCGACAAGTCCTCACTCTAATCCCCATCATCCGTACCTCCTTTTGCCGTTAGTCTCAAATTCAGCACATAGTGCCTCCTTTTGCCATTAGTCTCAAACTCAATATATAGTGCCTCCTTTCGCCGTTAGTTTTAAACTCAACACATAGTATAACGTTGTTGTTTGTGCTCCGAACATTTTCTTCACTACTCTAGGCGATGCTTAAACTTTTATTTTTTGAACTCACAAGATCCAAGTCTGTCATTTTCGATTTTTCTTTTTTTAATTTTTGAAATTATTTGATGGTTTGATGAAGATGAGTGATCTTGGTAGTCTGATGAAGATGGGTTTGAATGGAAAATGAATTTATTTTTAATTTTTGATATTATTTGTTAGTTTGTTATTTGATGAAAATGAATTTGAATAGATCATTGTTTGTTGATGGTTTATAAATTTTATATGAAAAAAGAAGACAAATAAGTTATGGATTTAGATTTGAAGGTTGAGAGTTTCATATTGTGATTTGGTTAAGAAGAAGAAAAAGAAACAGAGTTAAGACGAAGATGAAAAAGAAAGAGTTTCTTTTTTTTATTATATAAATATATAAATATAAAAAATATATAAATATATATTTATATATTATATAAATATATAAATATAAAAAATCTACCTAATCACCACTACAATAAAAGAATTTTTATGAAATAAATCAAAATCTAAAGACACTGGTGAATTAAATGATAAATTAATGAGTATAATTTAGCCCTTTAGTTAGAGAGTTTCTTCAAAAAGTAATTCAAAAGCCGAAGGAAATTACAACCAGTGAATGGAATGTTAAGGAACTTGGTATTGAACAAATTGAGTATGCTTGTCTTGATGCTTTTGCTTCTTTTGAGCTTGTCTTGATGCTTTTGTTTCTTTTGAGCTTGGGATTTTCTTGAGTAAACCCTGAATTTCAATATCTAGAGGATTTGATTCCCAAGAAAATTATATAGCCATTTGTTTTCGGAATTGATTTGTGCTACTGATGGAAATGAGGAATTTTCTTTGCTAGTTGCTTTGTAGAAAATCTGTTTCCAATTTCAGTAGTCGAAAACAAGTTATATTTTGTTTCTAATAAACTATTTTGTTTCCGTAGGTGTAACGGACTATTGCTGGTAGATGAAAACGCTTGGCTGCAGGCATTAAAGTTATTGTCAAATTAATTTAATGGACAATATTATGATATGAATCAATACATATTTGTATTTAATTATCATATGGTATAGCCTATAATTTAACTGCAAGGGCATACATGCCTAGACCAATTCCCCTTTGCTCTTCTCCATTGTCCTCCTCAAGTCTAAAACATACCATATGCCAAAGAAATAGTAGCAATTTTAGCATAGTATAAAATAACTGGGGACACGAATGCTCCAAGAAGCATTCACCAGATAGCACCGTCAGGAGG
Source organism: Aleurites moluccanus (assembly GCA_948193065.1). NCBI lineage: Eukaryota > Viridiplantae > Streptophyta > Magnoliopsida > Malpighiales > Euphorbiaceae > Aleurites > Aleurites moluccanus. Next base: position 16,214 of record CANXYC012430555.1, on the reverse strand, counting down.
AAGAGGCAAAATAAAATAAATTGCTTAGTAAATTAATGTTGTATATGTTATTAAAAAAAAAAAAAAATCCAGCAGCACTGACTTAATTCATACCTAAAATAAATTTTTGTTTTTCATATTTGTTCACAATTATCTCAGCATCTGACATCACTCGATTTCAACCAAAACTTTCTATGATCTTTTGGACTCTCTTTGCCTAGCACCTGCAAAATTTTGTAACCAAAATTGTACTCTAAACATACAAATGCCAAAACCATTTCCTGGCCAATCTATTTTGGTAAAAGAAATCAAAGTCAATAAAATTCCACTGTGCCAAATATGGTTATTGGCGGACTGATTTCAACACGAGTAGCTTTCCCCTCTGCGAGCAATTGTGGCAACGTGTTGGCTTCCTTGGGGGCCACTCCCTCTCCAGTCCATAAGGTAACATGGGGCCACTGGTTTTTCGAAACTATTTTTTCACCATCAACAGAGCCGAGTTGCACTTCTAGTGCCGCCATTTTATCTGTGAAAAGAAGCGCAGTTAATTCTATTGGTACCTTCCGATGAAGAAAGAGTCCATAACTTGCTACTGCTGCAACACCATGACCTCTCTTGTGGGCAAGAGTCACATGAGCTTCCTTAAGGTTGTGCTCCATGTCCTTGTCCTTGAGAAAGGCTTCAACATTAGGGTTCTTTTGAGCCAGCTGCTAAACAAATGTGAAATTTAATAAGAACATGTATCTATTTCATACAAAAAAACTAATGTTACACAAAATCTTTACATGAATGGTCAATTCAATAGAGTATTAAGCAGAACAAGAGACCAGGAAAAAAGAGAAGAATGAATCAGTTGCAAATGATTATCAGTCTCTAAATTTAGCATTATCCTACTGCCTATCATAAAGACTAGTAAGGTGATAATTAATTTTTGAATTTATTTTATTTAATTAATTTTTTATTTAATTTTTATTCAATTCATTTTTGAATTTATTTTATCCTCATTTACTAAGCATGTCAGCACAGTGAAATTTACAGATTGTCAATCAGGCATTCAGCAATCACTAGAATAATGGTTTTTGAATTTAACATATCCATGGCAGTTGATAGATGTGTATGCCCAAAACACGCAATCCCATGAAAGTTCTAATGAACCTTGTAAGCCCCCATCCAGTCCAACAGAACTCTTCATGCAAAATAATCATATTATTAACTTGATTTACCAGATGTAAACAAGAATATCCTTGCCATGATTGGGAAAGAAAAAACCCCAAGTATAAGCCAGTAAATCCTAATTGTCAATATGCAAAACCTTCATTGCTAGCCAAATGTCCACAGTAGCTTTGAAGAAAATTAGAAAGTAAATTATTCACTTACATTAAGGAAATTGGAGATTTCTACAACAGGTAAACTGACAGCAGCAAAAGCAATTGTTCCAAGTTTCTTCTTCTCTGTAATTGGTGTTGTGTATTCACCCTTAGCGATACTCTTTAGCTGTTCTAGTACTCGCTTAACCACAGACTCGAATGGGACCTGGAAGCATAAAATTTGCAAATAAATTGATCTACTATAAAAATTAGGGAGAAGGGAGACAAGAGGGAGCATGTGTGGGAAGGGGGAGGTTTTGAGCTGTGAGTTTGAGCATTGGAGTATATTGTAATTAGTTTGTACACATATTTCAGTGACCTTGCTGTCTATGCGGGTGATGGTTATTAAAAATAGATAACAAGTGATCACTTCACCCCACCCACGTACATATGCACGAGGGATAAGATATAGATATAAACCTGAATGGAATTGAGATACTCAGCATTGCCAAATAAAATCTCACGCAATCGCTTTTCCCAATTTGCCCATTCCCTTGCATATGACCCCTTGGTGGACTCCAATCTAGGTACATAACAAAAAAACGTGTGTAAAATGCAAGCAAAAATGATAGCAGTGGCACCATAACAGCAGCATGAGAACTAAAATGTCAAGCCATAATAGAAATTTTTCAAGGAAGAGAGAGAACTTCTATTATCTTTGTTGACCAGGATAATGCTCAATGATAGAAGCAATATTTTGGAGGAAAATAGTGGTGACACTAGGTGCTCTATGTTATTCAAAAAATTGAAGAACACGAGGAACAGCTTGGATGTGATATTTTAGATCTGAATCAGAGTAAGCTACATGTAAAATTAAATCATTTTATACTTAATATTGATTTTTCCACAATCAAAAGTCGCTTGACAGAACAGTGAAATCAGTGTGAAGAGCGATGAAGGAAAGCATTAATATGTATCTAGGCTTCTCGACTCTTAGATGCCTAGCTCTATAACATTCTGGCTTTCTTCATAAATTATCTACCAGACATTCCACATAAAAGAGAAATGCCTAATGCCAACATTAGCCCCATGCCATACAAAATGTAAATAAAAAAAATCTGAACAGAAACCATATAATAGATACACACCTGCCATGTCTGTTTGTGTGAAGCCTGTATAGATTTATGCCCTCTTCTAAAATTGCCCTCACAGGATCTGGCAGAGGACTCCTGCACAAGCCAATAGGGTGCAGAAAGTCGATTAAATGACAAGGTGTATAGAAGCCCTCAAATTTCAATTTCAATTTTTCTTTTAAAAAAATGCTATTAAACCCTTCAACTTTTTTTTGGCCTATTTAACTTTAGAATTTTTGCATCCATTCAAATTCAATGTCCATGTCACCACACACATGCAAATAGAAGTGTTGAATAGATAGTCCATGCCATGATGCCACATCAGGAAAATCAATACTAAATTAATTTCTTCAAACCAACATCGATTTAAAATAAAATAAACAAACTAAATTGAATTTCTGTACAATCGCTATAGTCAGTGTCTTCTTTTGATCTATAAGTCAACCATCAACCATCAACCATACTCATCCTTTTTCTTATCATCTTCTATCTAATTAGTATCAAATGGTTAACATTCAAGAGCTTATTGTTCAAATTAGACTCAATAGATTAAAACATAAAAAAATTAAAAACTCAATAGGTTTTTCTAAATAATTGAATGAAGAGCAGCAGTAAAAATATCAGCCATAGACCAAAAAGAAGCGGAATCATCACTTGAAAAATGAGAAAACTACCAATATGAGAGTCCCAAGGTGTCTTAGGTTCAATTTATTCTTACCTATCTGATTTCAGCAATGGCATCTTCACTAGAGAGCCAAAACGTTCAATTAATTCACTCTCAAACTCTCTTCGACTCTGGAAACAAGCAGGAGCAGTTAAAAAATTATTTAAGGCAAGCACATGTAGAAATCATACCAACAACAAAAGATACCTTGCCATCATAAAGATGATAAAACATTAAAAGCACATAGCCAGCATTTGGAGATGCTTTGTCCAGATTGCCCTTTAAAAATACAAAGTGAAGAAAGGTGTTAGGAAGATGATATCTAAATATTATATGGTGGTTTTCTTTAAAATATGCAAACTAAATAAGCAAAGAGAAGAAATACCGGATGATTATCTCGCTGAAGAACACGAAAAATGAAGACAGATAATGCATCAAGAGAAAATGGATTAGATTCCGTCCCTGAATATTTAACAGCCAATAATTCATCATCAATAGCGGAAATTAGAAGCTAGTAACCATGAAATGAGAAGAGTAAAAAAGTTAACATTAATATAAAAATTGAATAATGATTTGGTAGTTACAAAACCCGAGCTGTAAAAAAAAAATAATAAATAAATAACAACAAAAATTTACTTGAGAAAAAGCAAGCAAAATCACATTTGTTTTGTGTCGCTAACATACAAAGAGCAACAGTGAAGACATAGTTGCTCATTTAACATTAAGCAGCTGGGTTCTGCTGCATATATTATCCCAGGGAACAACAATTTATGGGAAAATTAAAATGAGAATATCCAAAGAGAAAATATTAATTTGCAAGAGTACTTGAAGAATAGAATGTATCAGAACTGCAAAATCTTATGCATCACAGAAAAAACCAAAAGAATGCCAAGAAACATAGTTATGTCCTTTATGAAGTATAAGCACGTAGATATTAAATTGAGCATCAACAAACCTACGGGAATGTGAGGAAGCAGAAAGAAAATAAAAAATATTTAGAGAACGGTTTGCACATAGAACATAGTATATTAATTGCTTGTCAGGTTAATTAATGGAAAGGAAGACAAGAAGGAAGCAGCTTTTATTTTCTTTCCTGATAGAGTACATCACAAGGTCAATCTCATGAAGCTAAAGACCTAGTCAATATGCATCTTTCATGCGTTCCTTAGCATTCAGTCAGTTGCAGTGTTCTTTCCAGTATTATCAATTTAGAAGTCCCAACAAATCATAAAGCTATGAAGTAGAATCCTCTACCATAGGTGCAAAGTTAAAAAGTGATTAAGATAAGAGGAAGTAGAACTAATGTTCAATATGCAGCTCCAATTTCATGTCATGAGTCTATAAATCTTACACGATAGCTAGTATCTTAGCAGGAAGGAATTTTGGCAAAATAATCTCCCAATGATTTTTATCATAGCAGCCATCAATGGAAGAAACACAAATAACATGACCAAAGGAGCCAAAATAAATATGCAGAGGAAGTTACGTAAGTGAAAATGCCAAAAAGACAATATAAAGTTATAATTGCTTAAAAAAAAATTATAACATCCAAGCTTAGCAGCTTCAGTAATAGGAGAGAATCATAACCTTCAGAATCAGGTACAACAGGAACAGCTGATGCTTGGGTACTGCGGCACATATCTTCAATCTGCACCCAAGAGAAAGAGGCTTCATAAAGCATGGGTCTTCAAGTTCATTTTAGTAAGATGAAATCCCACTATTTCACAGGAAACCACCATTTCATATCAATGTATGTGGAAGTTGAGAGCAAATCAGTATATTAGGATTGACTGTAAATGCAGATAGAGTGAAAAAACTTTTTGTAGCAAACCAAATGCACAAGAAAACAGAGAAATCAATTCCACTTAAGAGTATATCGAAATCTAGCTTCCAGGCCTCTAGGAGAAATAAATATCAACTTTACGGCGTTACTGTCAACGAAGAATCAGAACTCATAACTCACCACCAGATAACCCAATTGCCAGTAAACAAGGAGCCAGCATCAATCAGACCCTTTTCATTTATCTAAGTGCCCTTTGGTCCATCAAAACATCATGGTAAAATTTGCTAATCTAATGAGTCAATTGCAAGCTGTTTACCTGTCTCCAAACTTCTTCATTTGGTGCGTTCTTGTCAGCAAGCATTATAGAATATGGTTTTCTCCTGCGCTCATCAGCAACCTTCTGCCAATACCTTCCTGACAAAAGAAAATACAAAACCAAGGCTCAGAATATATATCACAAGCAAGATTACACAATCAACCCAGAGTTGAATTATTAGGAAACAACTCATGAACCAAAAAAAAAAACCTCCATATTAACAAATTGTGGAAATCAAGTGTTTAATATGGAATTCAGACTCAATTACCCCCATAATCATTCAATTTGAAAATAATATGCAAATCTTAGATTGATTTTATACTTCATATATCTCAAATTACATTATTTTCATCATAAGGACCACATCGCAGTTAATCATCCTGTTACTGAAACCTTTGTCTTCATAAATATTTCTAAGTAGACACCATTAACAAGTGACAGGTTTCAATTCACTTGCCCCATCCTGGTGGAGGAACTTTTTAACAATTTTCAAAAAAAAAAAAAATCTCAAATCACATGCAAAAATCATGGATCACAGTTACCTTTTATTCAGACAAAAACGACAATGTTAAGCCATTGTATCCAGCAGTAGTTTAGTATCACTAGTATTATTCCTAAACTTCATCAATATTGCTGCAATAGCAAACTTTTGTATAACAATAATAGGCATTATGGCAGAAGTTTCTGATAAGACTATGCTTCTCATTCTTCTTAATTTGCATATCTACATACACACAGTTATGAATAGTATGTTATTTGCAACACTATATGTCGTACCTTTGATAAGGTCTCCCATCAAACTGTGGACTGGGCGCTCATCTCCAAGTCCTCCAGGGGCATTCAGTAATTCCTTGCAAAGTGCAGATTTAGCACAGCCCGGTATTCCTGAATATTGCAACTCAAATGTAGATATCAAGATAAACCAATAGCATGAAGGGACCCTATTTTCCAAGAAGAATTCAAACATTTTCACTCTGATGTTTGTCCAAAGCCTTAAAATCAGATTCTTTTCAATTGTGCACGTGCTTATTGAACTCTCGAATTCAAATCAAGCAAGGATATAACTAAAAAGAAAAAATAACAACAATATGAAGCCTTATCCACAATCCCTAAATTATAAACTAACTTAAACAATTTAACTATCAAATTGATGAGCTGTGAAAAATAAAATAAATCAAACCATCTCTTCTAACTAAATAAGTGGCAAGGCATCATGAAAAATTTTTATTTATAAGAACCAATGAGCTGGTAAGTTTACCTGGAAAAAATACAATCAAACCCTCATTCTTTTGAACAGTGTCCTTGACGGGTGAAATAGGGCTTGAGGGTGCCACCTCCCTCGCTCTCTCAAGATCACCCTCTTCATCCCTGCCTCCTTCTACAATAGCCAAGAAATCTTCAGCCCTGACTAAACTTCCCGCAGATCCTATCAGAGCCTGATTCTCCGGACTTCGGCTAGCATATTGTTCAAGAAAAGGCTCAGCTTCACTCAGGTATATTGAGGATGACAACTGTTTCTTTCCATATTTTCTTTGAATGTATACAGCCCTGCATTGATTTGTAAATGTCCAATTAACAAACTGCACATGAAAAAATCTGAAAAGATCTTAAACTGCAAATGAGGAAGCACAAAGAAAGTAATTCTGACAGTACCATTCATCAAGCATCTTGCTCAGTTCCCGCTGCTTTCCTGCTGAAGTGCCCCATATTTTCATTTGTCTATAATGTCAAAATAAAGAAGACATTTGAGCAAAAATCTTGGGATCCCAAAATGGGGGTTTCAGATAACATTGAAAATATAGCATCATCATCCTGACTAAAGTCATCTCTCTCGTAGTAGCAAAGAAAAAGCCCAATTAACACTATACAAAATGTAAATGTTGCAATTAGCATATCTTATCCTGATAAAGATTCCAAATCACTTGTAAGCTTCTGCCCCTATGATCAATGATACTGAAGTCGATGACTAACAATAACTGTAGCATAGTGTACTACAATAATTCATAAGCAAAGGTATATGGTGCAATTGGAGGCAAGGCAGTACGTATTTTCAATCAAGAATTGGTTGGCTATACCAAATAAACTTCTGATTAGCATGGTTAAATCAATGCAAATAAACAGTTCCTCAGATCTCTCAGGGTACACTGGAGTTGCTTGCAAAAATGGGAGTTCGACTTAGAATCATACATTTGCTGATCCCCATTAAACAAATATGAAAAAGGAGAGAACAGTACCCAACATCACCAAAGAAAGTTTTGCTTTTGTGCTTTTATGCAAACCACTGTAACCCAGCATAAAAACTTACCTCAGGTAGTAGGCCTTGTAAGCAGATGGACCATCCTTGAAAAGAATTGACAAACCATTGCGGATCAAAAAGGTTCTCAACTGTATAAAGAATATTCAGCAAAACAAGTCACATTGCATTACCAATCCAGTAGAATAGTATGAACAGTAGAAATATAAAATTACTGAAATAAAATCTTCATGATGGAAAATAAGATATAGCATATCTGTCACCCATCTCAAAATTGAAATTCACAAGCATTCTTAATAACAGAAAATCAACTTGATCCTCCTCAATTGACAGTATCTCTTCATAAACATTTTTATATGCATAAGAAAGAAAATGTATCAAAGAAAAAAGAAAAAAGAATTCATAATGGAGGATACGGCATCCTCCACTAAACAACACAGTGAACCAAAAGAAAAATATGAAAATAAATAAAGAAGTAAAGCCCTCCAATCATGATGAATAACAGTCGAATAGACCTCTAAAAGCTCCAGAAACAAAAGCCAACAAAGAAGCCAAGAAAACCACCTTCCCTCTCCATACTACCACATTTTGCTTGTATAAACTTAAGAATCCCACAACCAAGTCTCATCTCCACCCACAAGCAGCTTCTCTGCATGCTGGACTTTCCCAAAATAAGTATTGATTGTTGACGCTACTTAGCCAGTCTCAGAATAACAAGTTGCCATATGGCTCAAATTTGACTTGGGTATTCAGAATTAGGAAAATTTCCTTGAGGAAAAATATAAGTTTTCAAAATAAAGTCTAAAAACTTGGACAATCCTTCATGGGAAAATGGTAGTGACAGATACCTTCGAGCTTTAGCCATTAAAAAGATTACATATGCATACTTCATAGCTTCACCAGATGACTCAACCTCATGCAGTTGTGTGTTTCAAGAAAACCAATGAATGCAATTATTACATCGAGTTTTCTTCCCTACCTAATTACATTATATATTATAAACATAAATCAAGGTGGACTTGTTCACATCCCTATACCTTATATGTAAGAAATTTCAATTTGATCATTAAATTTGCATCTTCATCAGCTATACTGTCATTTGCAGATGTGGCATCATCACCATTAACGCTTCCCCCGATCTTATTTTTCTGTTTTTCAATTTCAGCAGCTTTCTCCTTGCTGGCCTTGAATAAATTAATGTCAATGAAAAAACCTGAGTAAATATGCACATGTCAGAAACAAATTCTGTAGCTCATTAAGCTTCCATCTCTTATTCCTTCCCTCCCCCATATCCCTGTTCCCTCATATCTCCACCACCAACCAACTTAAGGAAAAAAGGCATGATAATATATCTTGGTAATATATCACAATATAAATAATATTAAACGCATTATGTCTCCATTTTAACCCTTCATGGGGAAAATAAGACTACTTGTTCACTTCTAGTATTAAATATAACAGTTAGCATTTAATATTTTTACCTCGATATAATGGCCATAATCCTGGCTTCTGCCTACAAGGTAGCAATGCTCTAGTCAGGCCTCCACAAAACACATATATAGTGATAATAAAGTGAGACCCAAGCCCTATTTATGATAAAGTTGATTGAAAATCAAGAAATTAGGGTATATGTTCAAACAAAACCTCGTCTCTTTTTGATATCGCCGAAACCCTGAGTCACTGTGCACATGAATAACCATCTTGTAGAAAAGGTTGTCACTTGACACAGAACCAATTTTATGGAAGTTATAGTAGCATTTAAAAGCAACTGGGAAGCGTCTTTCTCTCAGCAAACGAATCATTTCCTAGATCAATTCAATGAAGAAGCAAGACCATTATAAGAGGACAGAAAAAACCCCTCATTAAAAAATATGCAGCTCTTGTAACAGTTAGTAATTTTGAAAACAGAATAGACATAGTGCACTAACCAATCATCAAAGAGCTACCAACAAAAATCAGCAGCAACACATGATATGTGATATTATTGTCGATCTCCATTAGGGTTGGGAAAAGCAAAAAAGAAAAACAGCAAGCAAAATGGCCTCACCTGCAGCTTGATGGTTGAATAATCAACAGGTTGAGCTTGTAAACATTTTGAAACGACAGATCGATCTGCATTTCTTGAATTGGTATCGCCACCTTCTATCCCAAACCAATCTGCAGTATCAGGGCAAAACGAAGGGCCAACACTCTGAAGTAGCGCTTTTATTTGCTGCAATAGTATTTTCACAAAGAAAAAGAAATTGTATTTAACAAATAACCCCTATTTAACATTCGTAATCTAGTTTCTAAGCAAATCTAATACGTTAATTCATTCTAAATGGATCTCCAAGTCACCTGTTTTTCATCTGCCCTATTTGCAGCACAAATTTCCCTTAGACCAGGTCCCAAATCAAGGCTAGCTGTTGTACAGAAGTAATTTCAGAAGATCAGAGTAGGCAGGTTCATTAAACATGTCTATTCAATTATGCAATTCCAAAAGAAAATTAAGCAGTTAACAGAAATCATTATTTACTTAGATGCAATTCCAAAATATCAAAGAGCACAATCATAAATGCAAAATTATTTAACAATTGTAGAAGGAGAAAAGGGGAAAGGAGCAAGATAGAATGACTTGTAAATAATGATTAAAACAGGATATGAAAAACTAATTATATATAAAATTTGAAAAGAAGTGTGTGTGTGTGTTGGCAGGGGGAGGTGGTGGGGGTGTTGGCGGGGCAGAGAACTTAAATTAGCGAAGATTCATAAAAGAACTATCTCATCAACAACCGTGACAAACAGAATAGTTAATGTTAAGAACAGGCCATAGCAGGACAGTAGAAACAGATAAACCTACATCCAATCGGACCCTTACAAAGCTCAATAACAACTGATTGTTCTGCCCACATAAAAGCTTCTTCCCTGCATTCTTTAAGAGAAATGAAGAGAGGAACTCTCTTATTACTTCTTTTTTTGTACTTTCCCTTCTCCTTTCTGCTCATTTACTTATTTATTTCTGTTCTGTTATGAATTTTGGAAAATTCTGAATAATCAGGAAATCCAACAAATCTAGCTTGAAAGGCATGGAGGAAAATATGATTTAAAATTTTTATTTCAAATCTTTAGAAGACATTGACCAACACATAAACTATGACTGCTTATATCAAACTACACAGTAAACAATATTGTTGTATATCAATTACTCATCCTCCCAAAATGTCGACTGATACAATGAACTTTGTTTCAATTTTGACAAGACAGTTAAAAGTATGGATGACTTTGCCAAACAAGACTATATGAAAACAGTTACGAGATATTCTCCTAGAACTTAATATTGTACACTAACCAAGCTCCCATTGAGATCTAGCTTCATTTCCTATCATGGGATTTTTAAATTCAAAATCTAGGAAAAACTCCCAAAATCAAGTGCTCTTAAACTGAAACCAAATATCCCCACCCCCAAAACAACGCAGAAAAAAAAAAAAAAAAAAAGAGAAGGAAAAACATCTGACATGATTTTTTAGGATTAAATAAAGAAATTAATCCCCAAACCTTCCATATTTATCGATAAGTTATCTACCTGTTTGTCACAGATATCACTCCGCATGTATTTCTACTAATAGATTGATTCCATGAACTAACATTTACAATTAGTAATCATAAAGACCTCAATCTTTACACAAATGATTACATGTATTTTAACTATCAATGCCATGTCAAAGCAAAAAAAAGGATAGGAAAGTGGATGAAATTGTCTCATTAGCAACCAAAAGGACTATGCTTAGAGGCTTAAGCAACATCTACGTAAAAAAGAAATAGGAGGAGCTTGGCTCATGAAATAGTCTCATTAAGTAAATCAATTAGTCTCAAATTTCACATAAGAAATTTTAATTCCAGTCATACTGTAAAAGCATCATACCTCCTTCAGCCGAAGGCGGAGGATATTCTCTTAAGACATCCTCAATGTGTTTTGAGCTGTCAGGACTTACAATACGAGCCACAAGACCCTCTAAGATTTCCCCCTGTGCCTTTATATGGTCTTTTGAGCCTGCAAATCCATAAAGTTTGATTAAAAACTAAACTACTAATCAACGCATTGATCTTATAATTAACCTCAAAGTTAAGGATTGAAAGAAAAGTTTTTCTTTTTTTTTTTTTTTTTTTAATAATTGATTCCAAGCACAAGTAGACACAATCAAGTTGGTGGTCAAAGCACACAAAATATAGTAGAATGATAACAGTAGCAAGGCAGCATTAAGATTTTGCAACGACCAATGACCTGTTCAGTATCTTACAAGGAACCAACAGCAGCACTTCTGAGGCTCACAAAACATGGCAGCGTGAAAAGAAGTGCATAGTGGCATGACACTCAGGCTGCATCTTTTCTGCTGTGTACATTACGAAATATGAACAATGCATCTTTCAATTTCATTACTTTTTTTAGAAGTTTCTATGTTTACTACCCGTGTCAATTGGATTATATGTTACTCTGAACGTGTCCGTAAGTTTAATTTTTTTACAAAATTTACGATATTTTCCTCTGTTTAGTTGTCATAATGTCATTGCCACTTCAGTGTGCCTCTCTGACAGTATTCAGGTAAAATGAAATCAAAATAGCTATATTCATCACAATTACTCCTCATCCATAGTTCAGTAACACTGTAGAAGAGTTACTTTTAACTCCAGAATTAAATTTTTAAGAGCACACAACCAACTGAATGATCAGAAAACATCGAAGATAATTTAAGTAAAGCACCTGGTACAGTAATATCTGCAACTTCATCAAGAGCCCTACATACTGTGGTTGCAGTTCCTTCTTCGCATAGTACATCATAGGCAGCGAAAAAAGACGACACCGATTTCCTTCATTAACAAAAATTACTATAATTAGAAGCAATAAATTTTCATCTACCATCTTAATGATTAATCCAATTTTTATAACTCGATGAATATGAATATTCTATATCATCACCTCGTTGAAAACAACCAAACATGATTTGTTGGAAGACGCCATTTCCGACAAAAGGCAATTACTTCAGGAGTTGAATAAAATTTTGGCTTTCCATTGCCTAATTCTGTGACTGCTGTCACCACAACTGCAATAACGAAGACATAACAAAAGCATTAGCAAAGAGATTCAACAAACCCCAAAAGATTGGACTCACCTAATGAAAATAATTTGCATACAAGTGGAGAGTGGACTAACCTACGACATATTAGCTCAAGCAATAAATATCAAATGTATTTTCAATAAATATATTTTCAAACACTGTGTCATAGTCAACAACCGAAGTACGAAATATATCTTTATTCCAAGAAACGATTATTCTCTTTTGATCAAACAATCTATTTGGAAAATGAAATATAAAGATCTTGTGAGGATTGAAAATCCTAAGGCAAGGTATCTATCAAAAAAGCTATAATTGACAAGATATCCAATATGCCCAACTCCTCTTATATGCCAAGACAGTCAACACATAATCTACTTCAGAAAAATTTACTACAGAAGAATCAGCTTCGCAAATGATCGAATGATCTTGAATTGTAAAGCAAACATCAAGTTACCAGTCCAGGAACCACAGCAACCATGAGCAAAATCAATTGCTTACTTCCATGTATAGTTTGTCTACTGTTATAGTCTTATGCCTGAGAAATTCAGGCACGCAAAAATCCCAATTCTTTAACTAAAACCCTCAAAATCCTTAAATTTAAATCAATCGCCCAAATGTGGATGATATCCAAATCAAAATTTAAAATCAAATAGGAATGTAAATTAAAATCCAAGACTTTGAATGCATGAGTTTTTCCCCTGAACAATCTAGATCTCAATGCTTAACTTTCAAAAGTTCTTAGTTGAAAAATGAAAAGGAAACATTTTTTTACCATAATCCTCGCGGGGACGCTGCCCATGGTCTCCTAGAACGGCAGTTACCAATTCCATTGATATGCACATTCTGTTTTTCTGAAAGAAGAAATAACAGTGAAACTACTTCGCAGAAACTAGAAGAGAACTGCTTATTATTGTGGTCAAAATCAATGCATATAGACAAGATGCACTATGCATATATATATGCATCACACAAGTATCAGTACAAAGAAGATGCCAGACAAGAAAGCCCCAGTTTTATGATCAAACTTACTTGATAAAGTTAAAATGGAATTTTGAGGATTTAATTTCTAGTTTATGTTCATTCAAAATTGTCATTATGAGGTTACCTCAAGAAACTCATTAAACTCTGCTTGCTTTTTTGCAGCAGTAGTTCCCCACGCCTCTTGAAACATTCGTCCTAGAACAAACACACCAACCGCAGTGTATCTTCAATAGGAAAACAATGCTCAGTAAACTACAAGATGCAATCATCAAAAAGCAACTAGTGGTGATTAATATGAAGAATGTGGTCGAGGCAGTGCAATCAAACAAACTTGATAAAATGAGGACTTAATAATCACAAACTACAAAAGATTGAACAACAAGGATACCATGAGCTTACACATTCCCAAAGCTATTTTTTGCATATGCTCCGCCCTTGTGGCCAGCATACATAAAAAGAGACCCAGAATGTTTGAGGGAGACCTGTAAGAAATTTCATTGCAGTGAAACCAAAAAATCAACAATATATTCAACAATAGGTTATCAATCACCCAGAAGTGAAGAATGCCAATGGAAAATAATCAAAATTCTGGGAGTAGAGTAGCAGCCATCTCTTCTTGTCAATTTATAATCTCCCCAATTTTATTAATCCTCACCAAGACTAATGTAGGACTAACAGAGCAAAAAAACTGAATTTGAGAACTACACAATAAAGACAAAAAGCTTCTAAAAAACTCCTTACCTCCAAAGTAGCCAGCCCTTTAGATACCATCTCTATCATTCTGATCCTAATCTGTACATATTAGAACAAATATCAACGAATTGAAATAACCAGTGGCACTAAAGAAACACTTGATGTAATGATGTAAACAGCAAGAATAGTGGGTAAGAGAACACAAAGGAAAAATAAAAATGACGAATAAAAAATAAAAACAAAATTTATCAGCATAACTACAGAGAATAGTAGTAGTAATAGTGTTAGAAATAGCACCTCCTGATCAGACTTCTCATTTTCAAATTTGGGATAAAAAGTGGCTCTAATTTGCGCTTGCCAATAAATCGAATTGTCCACCGTAAAATTTTCCAACAGATTACCCCTAAATAATTGACTTAAATTAACACCACTTATCGGAGCTGCCACCGCTGCTGCGTTCACCGTAGCTGACGCACTACTCTGAACATCAACTGCTGTTCCATTAGAAGGCATCACCTTCTCATTAACTTCCACAGTCGAAGCTCCGCTTACTGTTCCATAAGACATAGGCTTCCATATCGCCTTTTGATCTTGCAAGTTTCGATTAATACCAACATGACTTTGCCCACTGCTTTCCGCTATACTCAAACCACCAATTCTACCAGTAACCGCCGCCACTGATACACTCCGACTGGAAGGAGAAGGTTCGCGTCTCTGCAAATTCATTTCACCAATTCAATAAAATTAGCAATGAGATAAATCAACTAATTAATGAAATCCTCAAAAATTAGAATCAAAATTAACCAATTAATCACCTGAGCCATGATTAGATGAGAAATGGAAACTGAAGAAGATTTTAGAAAAATGAAGGTTTTAGATTTGAGGTTTTTTGAAGAAGAAGAAGGACAAAATGGGAGAGTAAGAGAAAGAGAAGAGAGGATACTTCGCATTGTATATTATAGAAATAATGGCTATATATAGAGAAACCGATTAAGCGGAGAAGGATCGAGAGAGTGGGTGACTCGGACTCAGTAGCGACAAAAACTGCACTAGAGAGGTGGTGTTTCTACAGAAGGTTTGGTTTTAGTATTTTTTTTATTCTTGTTTTTCATTTGTGGCTTTGGGGTTTTAGTCGTCGTAACTGTGAGCAGGAGAAAAACGGGAAAGATCGAATTAGCAGGGAGGTGATGACTCCGAATTATGTGGATCGATATAAAAATTTATTATACATATTTAAATTTTTATTATCGATGAAATGTCACAGTATTTTGTAGTGACCATTTCCATTTGAATACGAATGTTTGGTTGATGAATTAAATATTTTTAATTATTAATTATTAATATATATTTTTTTAATTAAAAAAAATTATATTATTTAATTATTTAATTAAAAAATTTAATTATGATAAAATATTTTTTTAATTATTAAATTTTATAAATAGTTATAACTTACTTTAAATAATTGATGATTTAAAAATTATATTTTTATGTTAATTATATATTTAATAATTACTTTACCAAATACTCTTCAAATCTTATACAATAAAAATAAATTTCTTACTATTGAATATGCATGAAATTCTTTAACAACTTTTTGGATATTAAATAAATTACATAATAATTTAATAAAATTCATTTAAATTAAATTTTATTAAATAAATAATAAATACTAATTTTAAAAAAAAAATATGTGAATGACTCCGAATTATGTGGATCGAAATAAAAGTTTTTAAAAAAATTGAAAATCAACTCTTTTGATATCTATATATATATATATATATACACATGAATTTTTTTTTTTTATAAAATAATCATGATATCCCGTAGTTACTAATTCTGTTCACAATATTCCAATTCTAACTTATCACTTGAATTATACAAAAAATTCTTTAACAATTTGTTGGGTATTTAATAAATTACATAATAATTTTATAAAATTCATTTAAATTTTTTATTTAAATTAATTTTAAATAAATAATAAATACTAATTTTTTATGACATTTATATATAT
>CANXYC012430033.1:0-17728 GCA_948193065.1 Aleurites moluccanus | reverse complement strand
CTATATCCATCTATGGAGCTCTAAGAGAATACTTCTCAATATATATATATATATATATATATATATATAGATTATAGAGAATATTATATTGTTAAGCAAAAAAATACTGTTTTTTTATTTTTTTTAATAATTACACACGTCGCTCTATACTATATATATATATATATATATATATATATATTGAGAAGTATTCTCTTAGAGCTCCATAGATGGATATAGAATGGTTTTGATTTTGTTGCCATTGATGGCATTTGTAAACTCTCATTTGTTCCATATTGATGTTAGAATTATCTTTTGATCGGTAGGGAATAAGTGGCGATGTCATGATATAAAATGATGATTTATGAGATATGATGTTTTGCATTGGATAAGTGTATATTGTTATGTATGAAACAGGTTTAGCTAAGAGTTCTACGGGTTTATGGTGGTCTTATGCCTACCCTTGCCCTAGGACCGTTGCACCGGTGATAATGGGGTGTGACAACATGTGCTTACTCTAATACATGCCTAGAGAAACTTTGTCCCCTCTAAGAAGGACTTTGATACATTAACTCGATCAGTTGATCAATGGTGCATACAGTCCTATGATTTATCCCTTGTAGGGAAGGCATTCTAACAATAACATCTACTCGGTTAAGAATACAATTATTTGTAGCAGAGGTTCTTATCAATCAATGAACATTTCAGACTATATGATTTATACTATAATAATGAGTTGGTTCTAAAGAAATGAGTAGTAATACCAACTCTACAACACACTAATGGTATCAAGATATATATATTTGTAACAAATATCATTGGTTTCAAGGAAATACAAACTTAACAATTGCATTGATATGCTTGGAATGAATTTTAGCAGAAGAATCGTATATATACATATACAAATACATACAAAGCATATATGCATAACTCATCTCCACAAAGCAATAATCCAAACCGAAGCATAGAAAATTCTATCAAAATCTAATTCAACTCAAAAGTACTTTAATACTCTAAACCTAGTACATTTTAACAAATCACAAATTTAGGGTTTTCCTTATCCAATATTATCTATATCAGATTTTTGCAATTAGAGACTCTCTAAATCTTTCTTAGATAGATCTTAAACTTAATTTAATCATTCTCAAAGAAAATTATGGAAAAATAGAAGAATTTATACTATTCATGCTACTATTCATCATTTGCCCTAATTCTTCCAACAACCAAAATCTATGGCCATAAATGCATATAACATACTCCCCATATGTCACGACCCACTTTTGAGTCGCGACGGTCTTAGGGCACTGGTAGACCTAAGTCACCGAAAAGCCGTAGAATCTATGAACAATCCAGTTATCAATCATTCAATCAATCTTAACTCATTCATCAATGCTTAAATTCTATTTATTACTTATAAATTTTACAGAAATTTTACCAAAGTTTCCTTTGTAATTTTAATGTTATTCCAGACTCAAAATCAGTTCTGTCAAAAATTATACAGTCTGTACAAAAAAAATATTTTTGTACTCCTAATAATTTGTCTTCCTTATACCCTCAACTTCACAGTTTCACTAACATACATAGCACTTCTAAATCTCTTTTAAAACATGTGAATTTCATTTTAACTTTTTCCGTATCAATGTCAATATCACTTCACTTTCATTATCATTAGACATTACACATTATAGCCATTCATTACTAAACTTTCATTATATTTTAACGTCACTTAAATGTCAATTACTTCACTGTTTATATATCACTATAGTACTTAATCATCTAATTATATACAGTACCATAGAGCTCTAAGAATTGACACTTATGTCTTTTAGAGAATAAAATTCTACCTCGATATACTTGACATCCCAAGTCAGAAAAGAAATTGACTTGGAATCAGCTTCCTATATCTCATCCCTGTAAAGATTATAAACTACTATTTGACGAGTATAAAATACTTAGTGAGCATGTATATATCATTAAATAGACGATATAAGCATATTATAATGAATGGATATCAATATATCCACTTTTACATGTCAAAGTTAATTAATTTGCACACCAAATGTCTTTGGAAGTTTGGAACAGGTAACAATCAAAGCGATGATAAACAATAATCGATGAAAGAATGGCCATCAATGGTAAGCAATAAGATATAAGTTTGGAATCAATGAACAAGTAAAAAATACTTGTATCATATAGATAAGACAGATAAAGGGCCATGAAACTCGTATCACATGTATCAATCACATATCAATATACATAAGACTAATAAGGTCTTATGGTTAAGACAATTAACCCTTCCCAGCTAGGGTATTATGTATAGTCAATGTGCACATTGCCGACGATATGTACCCACTACCCTGTCGGGAGGTAGCTCTGTCAAATCTCATGTAAATAGGCCAATGGAAATCAATAACAATATTCAATATTCATTAGGAACATTACGGTACAATGGCTCTCGATCGTTACACATGGGTTTACTTGTCAATCAGTGTCAATATATTTCATTAATCATATATCGATTTCTTTTCTTGATACAAAGGTAGCAATTAACAATAAATATCATGGTATATGGTTAAATATTCAGTGTGCGTATTTTTAAAAGCAAGTTGGGTACATGACCAATCAAATATAATATCATGATTCGGATTTTCAATGTGAACAAATCCAATAGGCATTTCAAATTTCAATAATAATAAATGGATATGGATCATTTTAATCTTTAGGAAGATTAAAGAATGATCAACAATACCAAAGTAGCATTTAATCAAGAAGAAAAAATATTCATTGGGTCAACATATTAAGGCATGAATATAATGTATACATTATTCACCTTAGCTTATGACTTGAACATTTTCCTTATCTTTTATCCTTGATTCTTTGCCTTATCTCTTATGGTATCCATCACGTCTCTTATTCATTCTTAACTCTACATATCCAATTAATTTCCATTTAGATACTATTTAATATAAAATTATATTTCTTATACTTATATTAAAGAAATTTTTAAGAATTCCCAAATTACTAGAGTTTTTTTTGTGCGAAATTCTTTATTGACAGTCTATGTTTCATTACCCATATCTTTTACGACACTTATCAAATTGCTTCAATTATTATTCCAACTTAAACTAGACATATCAATTTCTAACATATCCAAAATTCACTTTATTCCCATAAATATACAATTTATAGTGCTAATTTAAACTTAGCCTCATAACCAGCCCTACTACCCTGCATTCTATCTGCAATCCTATTCTGGTAGTCTGTATTATTTTATCTCATAACTCAATTTATACTTATCCAATTACTACAAGTCTTTTTCCTATTGAAAATAGACATATAATATTATAACATATCCAAATTTCAAAATATTTGGGTCATTATACAATTATTAGTGAATTTTCAAAATTAAACTACTGTTCTAAAATCTCTATCCAAATAGACCCTATTTCCATACCTATAGTTAATTTCGTGTTCATCTAATTATAAAACCATTTTACAAAAATTTAGATAATATTAAATGAACATTTTTTATTATTTAACACTTTCTCTAATTCAGAATTTAAGGTCCTCATATCCATAGAACTCAGTAGCCTATGTTCTATTTATCAATCAATCTAGGCATATTACACTCATGACTTAATATCTCATAAACCACAAATTCAATTGAAAAATCCTTTTACAAGATTATAGAAAAGATATAAATGAATAATTTTTATGTTTAACACTTCTTCTAATTCTGTCTCTATCATTATGTATAATAAAAATACAGTAGCATTTTCAGAAAACCTAATTCCAGATCAGTCACAGTTTTTACTCAATAAATCTTTCCTCACTTAGAATTTTATAAATTTCTTTTATAGACATCTAACTAACATAGTTATCTACAACTTTTATGTTTTGGACATCCTTAAATTCAGTCATTAAAATTTCGGATTACTACCTAAATATTACTGCTTCAACACAAATTCAAAATCCCTTTTAAACCCTTGTCCTTTTTTACACTTTTAGCTTAATTACCTCATTATTTGCTAAATCATTCTATATAAATATTAAATAAAATTAAAAATGATAACTTTAGAATTATTATCTTGCACTTAGATGATTTCTTTTCCTTCTCTTTTTCTTTCCCAAAATAGCTTAACATAATCTCCATCAATTTCCTTTTCTCCCTCTTTTTTCTCTCATCTCTTCCTATCTAATTTTGGTTGAATTATTTGGAAGGGTTAGAAAATTATTTCTTTAGTAATTCTTCTCTAAGGTTCGGGCAACAATTTCTAAAAGCTCTCCTCTTCCTCTTTTTTTATATACACCAAAAGCCAACTCAAAAAGAAATGAAGACAAAAAAAATAGAATTCTCTAGAATTTTGCTTATTTGTCACCTTTTCAATTAATTGATAAATCAATTAATTATTTGCCATCAAAAATCTTTTTTTTACCTACCATGGCCGGCCACCTAGCTCTCTTTCTAGAATGGGTGGGTCCCACAACTTTGTTTAATTGCACTTTGACCCAAAAAAAATTTTATTTGCATTTTGACCCCAAAACTTTCTGTAATTTATTCTGTTTAGATTCAACCTCAAGTGTGGGGAATGAAAGACCTTATTTTAAGCTGTTCTATCATTTAAAAATATTTCTGGGTCATTTCTGGATTTCAGACAGTGGATTTTTATAATTACCCCCAAAGGTGCCATAAATTATAATTGTCATTACTCTTATTTTCAGTATTCCAAAATATTTTTCAACTCTTTCTTTTCACCATAATTTCACATAAAATTTATGAACTTAATCCCCCCAGGTCTGGGTTAAAAATTATTAAATTAGTTGGACTGCTATTTTTCCGACAGTGTAGTTAATACTAGCATTTTCCGGGATAGTATCTCAAAAGTGGCCATGTTGAGGCTAAAAAATTCCTGAGTATTGCACTCTACCATTCTCTGTATATTTCAATAATCGATTGAGCTTATTCATGCTTGAATTAATATTATATCTGTTACTATAGTCCGTTATATCCATATTGTTTTATATTCTTCCTCACTATTCATTACTCTGTCTGCTGGGGTATTACACCATAGCTCATACATAACTATTCTAACAACCTATAATCTCAAATCATAACAGAAATTGAGTTCTAGTAAAAATATCTCTTTCTCCTCAAATGGAGATTTTTGAAGAAATCTTAATCTTGGGAGCATTTAATGGTCTTTTATAGTGTTTCCCTTCTAAAATGGAGCATTAATGTAAGTATTAATGCCTTAGAAATACATATGGTATAAATTTAGGGTTTGGTAGTTGAGAAACAAAGAAGAGAGAGAAAATAGTTAAATTTTCGGATGGGTAACAAATGAGCTAATATATAAAGAACTCGATGCTTCACACCCGTGAAAGAAGGACTCATGACTGTGAAGGTCGACCTTTCACGCCCGTGAAGATGATCTTCATACCCATGAAAGTAATCTAATGAAAATCCAAAATTCAGACAAAATCTTTTTATACGCCGGTGAAGATGGGTTATGAGACATTTCTCAATCTTTCTCCAATCTATCTTAACCAAAACTCCACCAGACACAACTTAATCATATAAAACCTCTTTAAGAGTCATCTATAACCAAACATATCACTCTCTAACAGACACTACTAATAGAAAACAAAAAAATATAATAGAGCAGAGAATCGAAATCTATCATAGCACAACCAAATTCATTCAAAAACAAGCTAAACATAACACAAAACATAAGCAATATAAATAGAGTGTATTATATTATTCCCTCCTAATAGAAAATTCGTCATCGAATTTTACAGAAATTTTACTCTTAATCTTGAAACAATTGAGGATACTTAGTCTGCATATCAAACTTGCTCTCCCAAGTGTATTCTTTCATTGATTGGTTCTTCCATAGAACTTTCACCATCGCTATGTCCTTATTCTGAAATCTTTTAACCATTCTATCAACAATGACTATAGGAACCTCTTCATAAGTTAAGTCTAAGTTAAGCTCCAAATTTTGCTCTTGTAATACATGCGAAGGATCCGGAATATACTTGCAAAGCATGGATATGTGAAACACTAGATGAAAACTATCAAAGTCTGGAGGAAGTGTCAACAGATATGAAACATCTCCAACCTTGTCCAAAATCTCAAAAGGTTCAATATATCTCAGAGATAACTTGCCTTTCTTTCCAAATCTCATAACTCATTTCATTTGCAATATCTTTAAAAAGACCTTATCACCAACTGCAAAATGAAGATCCTTTCTCTTAAGGTTGGTATAGCTCTTATGATGACTAAAAGCAGTTTTCAATCATTCTTGAATTAAAGGTACTTTCTTGGATGTATATCGGATCAGATCAGGACCTTCAATGAACTTTTCCCCAATCTCATACTAACAAATAGGGGATATACACTTCTTTCCATACAGAGCCTCATAGGGTGCCATCTGGATTGTAGAATGATAATTGTTGTTGTAGGCGAACTTGATCAATAGTAGATTCTTGTCCTAATTCTCTCCAAAATCTAGAATGCACATCCTTAATATGTCCTCTAGAGTTTGGATGGTCCTCTATGATTTTCCATTAGTCTGCGGATGAAAAGTCTTACTAAAATCTAGTCGAGTACCCAATGACTTATACAACTTCTGCCAGAATCTTGAGGTAAACTGAATACCTCTATCATAAATGATTGATATCGGAACACCATGCAATCTCACAATCTTATCAATATACAACTTAGCATACTGAGAAGCTGAATAGGTAGTATTTACCGGTAAAAAAATGAGCTGACTTAGTCAACATATCTACAATCACTCAAATGGAGTTATGTCCACTTGAAGTCCCTGGAAAACCTACCACAAAATCCATAATTATTCTTTCCCATTTTCATTCTGGAAAAGGTGACTGTTGAAGTAAACTAGATGGTTTGTGGTGCTCAAACTTAACCTGTTGACAAGTCAAACACTTAGCCACACACTCTGTTATGTCTCTCTTCATGCCATAACACCAATATGATTCTTTAACATCATGATACATTTTAGTGGCACTTGGATGCACACTGTTACTGACATAATGAGCTTCCCTTAACACTTGCTCAATTAGATCATCCATTACAGGAACACATAACTGTGTACCATATCTCAATACACCATCTCTAATGGCTAATCCTAGAGCTTTCCCCGATTCTACTTCGCTCTTCAACTTAACCAAACGAGGATCTCTATCTTGAGGTTACCTAATCTGATCAACCAACAATGGTTTAACTTGAAAATTAGCTAACAATGCTCCATCACCAAACAATCAAAACTGAATGCCCAAATCATGCAAACTCTGAAATTCCCTAAGCATCTGTCACCTACTCATCTGAATATGAGCCAAAATCCTAAATGATTTTTGACTCAAGACAACAGCTACTATATTAGCCTTACTCAGATGATACAAAATCTCACAATCAAAATCCTTAAGCAACTCTATCCATCTCTTTTGCCTAAGGTTTGAATCTTTATGCTGAAAGATATACTTCAAGCTCTTGTGATCTGTGTAGATCTCACACTTCTCACCATATATGTAGTGCCTCCAAATCTTCAAAACAAATATTACTGCCACCATCTTTAAATCATAGGTCAGGTAATTCAACTCATATTTCCTCAACTAACGAGGAGCATAAGCTACTACCTTACCATTCTGCATCAAAACACAACTAAGTCCCACTTTCGAAGTGTCACAATAAACCATAAAACCATCTTCACCAAAAGATAGTGTCAGAATCAGAGTAGTAGTCAAACAAGTCTTTAACTTGTGAAAACTTTCCTCACAATCATCGAACCATTGAAACTTCACATGCTTCTAAGTGAGCTTACTCAAAGGAGCAGTTATCGTAGAGAAATCATGAACAAATCTCTGATAATAGCATGCTAGACCTATAAAACTCCTAACTTCTATCACATTGGTCGATTTAGGCTAATCCATAATTGCGTCAACTTTTTTCAGATATATAGAAATCCCTTCTTTGTTAATCACATGTCCCAGAAAGCAAACTCTATCAAGCCAGAATGCAAACTTAGAAAACATAAAGCTAGTGTTCTCTTAAAGTGTGTAAAACCATACGCAGATGTTCTTCATGTTCTTCCTTACTCTTGGAATACACTAATATGTAATCAATGAACACAATCACAAACATATCTAAGAATGGTTTGAAGACCTTGTTCATCAAATCCATAAAAGCAATTAGTGCATTCATCAACCCAAATGGTAGGACCATAAACTCATAGTGACCATACGTGGTTCTAAAAGTAGTCTTAAGCACATCCTCCCTCTTGATCATCAACTGATGATAACCTTATCTCAAGTCAATTTTAGAGAAATGACTTACTCCCTGCAACTGGTCAAAAAAGTCATCAATCCAAGGAAGCGGATACTTATTTTAAATAGTGACTTTATTGAGTTGATGATAATACATACATAATCTTATAGATCTTTCTTTCTTTTTAACAAACAACACTGGAGCACCCCAAGGTGAACTACTAGGCCTTATGAACCTTTTATCCAATAAGTCTTGCAGTTGCAACTTCAATTCCTTTAATTCAATATGGGCAATACGATATCGAATTAGTACCTAGGAGTACTTCAATGATGAACTCAATCTCTCTATCTGGTGGCAAACCAGGCAATTCTTCTGGAATTACATCCACAAACTCATACACTATAGGAATCTGATCAATGCTCTTCACTTCCTTTTTCGTGTTTCAGACATACACCAAATACCCTCGACATCCTTTCTTTAACATTCTCCTCGCCCTGATGGCAGATATTATATTATAACGAACCTCACTACTTTCCCCTTGGAACTCAAATTCTTTACCTCTAAGGAGGCT
Organism: Aleurites moluccanus; assembly: GCA_948193065.1. Lineage (NCBI taxonomy): Eukaryota > Viridiplantae > Streptophyta > Magnoliopsida > Malpighiales > Euphorbiaceae > Aleurites > Aleurites moluccanus. Next base: position 8,888 of record CANXYC012430033.1, on the reverse strand, counting down.
TGAACACAATCTTCTTCCTGTTATAATCAATGATAGCAAAATACTTAGACAACCAATCCATGAACAAGATCACATCGAACTCCAACACTGGCAATTCAACCAAATCTACCTCCAAGCTCTTTCCATTAAGGCTCACTAAACAATAAGGATAAACCTTATTCACCTTTATCTCCTCTTCTAAAAAAGTCAACATGATCAATGTAGAATCTAGAAGTTTACATGCCATAGATAATTTCTTTGCAAAACATGAAGAAACAAAGGAATGCATGGCATCAAAATCAAATAGAACTCTTACATTCAAATCTTGAATATGAATAATACATGTCACAACTGTGTTTGAGGCCTGAACCTCATGCTAAGTCAAAGCAAAAACTTTATCCCTTCCTCTGCTAATCGATACATGCCCTAAAGCCTGTCCCACTGTCTGACCAAAACCCCTACCAACATCCTAGCCTCAAACCAAACCTCCTCTACCAAACTAAATACCACCTCCTTCCCTATCCATCTGAATTATAGACTGGGTAGCCTAAGGTCTATCTGAGTGCAATGTCTGGGGATAATCCTTAATAAAGTGGTCAGACTGACCACATCTGAAACAAACACCTGTCTCCCTATAACAATGTCCAAAATTTTCTTTCCACAAGTAGAGCAAAGAGGAACTGAACCTCTAGGGGATGCCAGACTAATAGAATTATAACTCATCTGTGTAATTGTCATACTCTAAAACCACCTGTGTGACTGTCCTAGGGTAAGAGTAGGCATAAGGCCACCATAAACCCATTGAACACAACATGACCTGGATCTTATACACACCATATCCAAAATATACCTATATATATATCATGCACAATCATTCTTATAAATCATATAGTCATTATTATATCTTCATATCATGATATTTCCTTTTATTCCCTACCGATCAAAAGACACATCTAACATCAATATGAAATAAGGGAAACTCTACAAAACATTCCAATTTAGGTAATAAAAGGATACATCCTTAATGTTAACTATGGAGCTTCTAAGAATACACTTCTCATTAGACATAAGTACATAACATAAATATTTTGTTTAACAAAATTACATCCAAAAGTCTTCTTATGGAGAAGAAGTCAAAAAGCTTTATCTGCTAGATTAGCTCTCTCTCTAGCTACACTATCACTTGAAATTCACAGAAGATGAGTAAGCTTTTAACTTAGTAAGATATAAACATGAAGTGCTTTAGGTTAAGCCAAAGAACTTGGATATCATGGTCATGAATATACTTATACATATACTTATTGATACATATACTTAATGTTAACCATGGAGCTTCTATGAATACACTTCTCATTAGATATAAGTACATAACATAAATATTTTGTTTAACAAAATTACATCCAAGAGTCTTCTTGTGGAGAAGAAGTCAAAAAGCTCTATCTTCTATATTAGATCTCTCTCGAGCTACACTATCACCTGAAATCCACAGAAGATGAGTAAGCCTTCAACTCAATAAGATATAAACATGCAATGCTTTAGATTAAGCCAAAGAACTTGGATATCATGGTCCTGAATATACTTATACATATACTTATACTTAGGCATGAAAGAGTATAAGTGTTTACAACAAAATAGCACTATCAAATCATATTATGTGATAGAACTGATATTATGAAAATGCATCAATAGCCTTGTTACCTTATCGTGACATATGCTTGGCCAAGCATATGCTTAGAGCTCATAGTTTTCTCTAGGTGGAACACTGATAAAAAACCTATCAGCTAGGTTCACATTGTGCACATTAGACCAATGAGTTTACTCGCATCAAAAAAAGCGTTCTATACATATTAATGGGTTCATAAAGCTAGGAATTCTCGAAGAACCTATTAGTCACAAGACCATCAAACACATAACATATATATATAGTTCATTTGCATAAATAAGTTTCATTATGAAATTGGTCCAAAGAGAAATAACCAAATCATTTTCCAACATACAAGTGGCTACTTATAGAAGGCAAGAAAGAATTTATCAAATAGGCTATTAAACATGTATTTTATATCATGGAGAACATATATGAAGATTTAACAATATATCTCATAATGAGTAACATGCATTTACATTGTTCATACTTATCTTAAAGCAATTATCCTTACTAATCCACTCAAACACTCGAGTAAGGAGTAGTCCGTCCTATTCTCTTGAATTCTCTTATCCTAAACCAAAATCCCCAAATATACATAATTAGGATTTTGTCCAAACATGCTCATATAAGATAAATCCTTATGATTCTAAATATCTTTAAAAGTCTAAACATGATTTCTAATATCAATTTAATCATCCTTTATATAGAAGATTGGGATGAATAATTACTATTCACCCAAAATCTTAAATCCATGAATCTTGCATATAATCCATAATAAATGCCTCTTAATACTCATAAACAACTTATATTCTTCTATTCTAGTCATGGATTAACTTAACTTAAACTTAGAAATGAGTGTGGAGTAAATATCTTGAAACCCTAGAAATGGAGATTCTCGGGAAATCTGGAATCTTAGTGTTCTTGGAGGTTTGATTCTTGAATCTTATGTTATTTGATATGGAATAAATGTTTAAGAAGAGATTTTAATGAGTGGGTGGCTAGTTGAAGTGTATTTATGAAGAAAGAGAGAATGGAAGACGAAATAGAAGAGCTGGAAAATGAAGAAATAAGGTATATATATATATAGGCCCGAGTCTTGACGTCCGTGAAGAGAGGCTTCATTGCCGTAAAGGCCACTGTTTATGCTTGTACTCAAAATTATTTTCACTGTCATGAAAGGGTGCTTTAAACCCATGAAGGCAAATTTGAGGAAACTTGAAAATCACAAGGAAGTTTTCTCACGGTGGTGAAAGGTTCTCACACCCGTGAAAACATGCTTCATGCCCGTGAAGAGTTTTCTAGAGAGAATCTCTCACGTATCTCTATTCTAACTTGTCCAAACTCAAACACACTCATACATAAACATGTCTATCACCTCAAATTCAACCATAACTCATCATGTATCATCATAAATCCATTATAAGAGTAATCTATACTCAATATATATTCTAAAGTATTTATCATGTATATACACATATGAAATCATCTAACATGCATCAAACAAAACACAAGTAAATCTAATACACACATTCTCAACCAAGCAACCAAAGCAACCCAAACACCGGGTATTATAGTAGTATGCCTGGAAATACTCTGTCTCTACTGAGATCGACATGACTAACCTCCAGAACCAACCGGTGCAGTTTTAAGAGAAACACCCATATTCTTCACTCCATTATCATCTCTACCTGACTTAAATGGACCTCCCATCTTTGCCTTCTTTCGATGATCCCTAGCAGATCTTGCTTCCATTTCTTGATTCTCAATAACCTTTGCCTTATCCACTAACGTGGAAAAGGAATCAAACTCATGTACTGACAGAATCTTGAATATTGGGGTCAACAATCCCCTCTTGAACCGATTAATATGTGCCGCCTCATCAAGTAGTAAAGCAAGAGAAAACTGACTCAAATTACTAAACCTCTTAACATATTCAAGTACAAACATATCATAAGTTTGTACAAGTTTCTCAAAGTCCAAGACTCTAACCTCTCTAACTGATTCCAGAAGAAACTCCTTCATTACAAGCTCCCTGAAATGAGCCCAAGTGATCCCTTCATTACTAAGAAGTAAACAAGAAATACTGCTCTTAAATCAGTCACAAGCATCACCCTTTATAAGGTGACCTACAAACTCCACAGTCGTCCTATCAGGAACTCTCAAAATATAGGCTTTATCTTCCACTTCTTCCAAAAATTCAGTAGGGTCTACCTTACCCTTATACTCTATTGGCTTGAGCTTCAGAAAATTCTCAAAAGATACTTCCTCAACTTGCGGAACCAAAGGTGGCTGAGGAGGAAAAATCGAAGGAGCTTCGAAGTTGTAGGTGGTGGTGAAACTGGAGTCACCTGTATCGAAGGAGCATGTTACCTCTACTAGGCAATATACTCAACTAGCATCTCGTAATTATATTCAAACAGTTCAAATCTCTGAGCTATATCCAATGGAGGTGTTGGAGGAATCTCATTAACCCTTATTCAACCAACAGAACCAGCCTAAAAAAAAACATCTCTCCCAGGATTACCACATCGTTAGCCTCTACTATGACTACGTCTAGGAGGCATATCAAAATTGATAACAAAATAAATAATTCAGATTCATATCAAATAGAAATTAAGATTCACAACAAAGGATAACAAAATATTGATAAGACAGAATTCCTATGCAACTTAATTTCTTTAATCATACATTTATTGCCACATATCAACTATAAATTAAAACCTAAACTCTGATACCACCTTTGTCATATCCCAAAACCAAAGATGTGACGGTCCTAAGGCATAGGCAGGCTTAAGGCCACCAAAAACCCATGGAACACACCAACCTAACTTGTGGCAATAACAAAGCAATATATATAGCCATTCACAAATCCAAATCATAAACAACATCAACCTATAATATAACCATCCAAAATATAATCAACTTGTTCACTATGGATCAAAGGAAAATAAGGTCCTCTATCCAAAATGAATAAGTGATAGCCCAAAAGAATATTATAACCATTCAACTATTATGGAGCTCTAAGAGGATTACATCTCTAAATAATAACAAAATATACAAAATAATCAAAGTTTATACTTTCAGTTAGCTTTTTGGAGAAAGAAGTCAACAAACTTTATCTTCAATATCTAGACCTACAACTCTAGCACCAGAAAAACTCACAATAGAAGAAGGGTGAACCTTCAACTCAATAAATTATGTATATGCCATATCAGAGGTTCAAAATCATATCAAAGGTTCAGAGAGCTATCTTTATCCATATATATAACAAATAGAGTTCATATTACAAATATCAAAATATATATAATCAAAGGTCATATACAGCTCAAAATCATAATCAGAGATCATAATATTGAAGTCAGAAATCGAAGGTCAAAAGTGCCTATAAGAAATGGCACGCACGCACGCACACACACACATACACACAAATATATATATATATATATATATATATATTTCAAAACAACAGAGAAACATAACAAGAGTCTGACGACATCCATAAACATAAGTACTACTATCTCCAAATAGAGTATATGTACTAACACATGCCTAGAGAAACTTTGTCCCCTCTAGGAAGGACCTTGATACTTTGACTCTGTCAGTCGAATCAATGGTGTATACAGTCCTATGATCTATTCCTCATAGAGAAGGTGTTCTGATAATAATATCTTCTCGATTCAAAATACAATTATATGTAACAGAGATTCTTATCAATCAATGAACATTTTAGACTAATTAATTTATACTATAATAATAAGTTAGTTCCAAAGAAATGGGTAGCAATACCTATTAATATTAAATGAAAGTAGTATTTTCATATATATTGGGAGTACAAGTATCGTGTATATTTATATACACTTTGTAACATAATATAACTAATAGATTATATGAGATTAAGATAAATACAAACTAAATATAAGGATAAGTACACAAGTAAGATATAACTAAAAAATGAATATCCATAACAAGTAAGATATAATTGAATAATGAATATCCAAAACATCCCCCTTCAAGTTGAGGGTGGAAGACTTTGAAGGCCTCAACTTGTCTCTTTGATGAAGAAACATATGGCTACCCAATGGTTTGGTGAAGATGTCTGCCGCCTGTTCTCCTGAAGAAATGAACTTGACTTGAAGTTTTCTTTGGGCAACTAAATCATGAACAAAGTAGTAGTCAAGCTCCATATGTTTTGTTCGAGCGTGAAAAACTAGATTTGAGGACAAATAAACAGCTGCAATGTTGTCGCACCATAAAATAGTAAGAGTTAATGCATTAAAACCAAGCTCAGTCAATAATGAATTTAGCCAAACTAATTCAGCAAATGCATTAGCAATAGCACGGTATTCACTTTCTGTCGAAGACCGAGATATTGTTTGTTGTTTCTTTGCTGCATGTGATATTAAATTAGTGAACATAAATATTACATATCCATTTATGGATCTTCTATCATTAAGACACCATGCCCAATCACTATCTGCAAAACATTAAATTTGTAGAGATGAGTATGTGGATAGAAACAAACCCATAATAGGCGTGGCTTTGAGATAACATAAAAGTCTTTTGGGAGCTTTCCAATGATCCTCTGTTGGGTAATGCATAAACTAACATAGTTTATTGATTGAGAAAGCAACATCAGGTTGAGTTAAAGTAATGTGTTGTAGAGCTCCCACAACTCTCCTATAACACTCCCCATCTTGAAAATTAGCAATTGTTCCCTTACGTAATGGTGACGTTGATGCCATTGGAGTGACGCAAGAGTTTGATTCAGACAACCCTTCTTTAAACAACAAATATGCAATATATTTGCTTTGTGTGAGAAGAAGACCATTGGATGTTTTGCTGACTTCGACACCCAAGAAAAAATGAAAGTCCTCAACGTCATGAACTAGAAAAATGCATCGAATTTGATTGATGAACCATAGCACCTGTTCTTTGTTTGATCCTACAACTATTATGTCATCGACATAGATCAAAATAAATAATTTAGAATCATTGGAATTCAAAATAAATAGGGGCATGTTGGCCTTTGATGAAGTGAAGCCATACTTAACAAGAAAAGAAGCTAAACGTTGAAATCAAACTCGTGGTGTCTGTTTTAATCCATATAAAGATTTATTAAGCTTGCACACATGATTTGAGTTATCCTTGTCCACAAAACCTAAGGGTTGCTCCATATAAATTTCCTCTTTAAGAATGCCATGTAAAAATGCATTTGATATATCTAGCTGCTTAATATCCCAATCATGAATTGTAGCTAAGAAGAGAACAGTCCGAATGGTGGTGAATTTTACCATTAGACTAAAAGTTTCGCCACAATCAATTTCGCTTTGTTGCTTGTAGCCTTTTTCAACTAAGCGGGCCTTGTACCTGTCAACGGATCCATCTTTGTGTCTTTTGATCTTGTAAATCCATTTGTTGCCAATTATATTAGTTTTTGGAGGACGGGAACTAATGTCCAAGTTTGATTAGAAAGGAGAGCATTAACCTCATTAGACATTGCTTCTTTCCATTGTACAAAAGGTTTTGCATGAGTATAACACGTTGATTCGTGTTCCAAGTAATTGGGTGATGAGGCAGTGGTAGCAGTGAGGGCTTTACGTGATTGCATTGTCTTATCTCTGAGTTTCATTGGATGTGTACATTGAATGGAAGGATTTGGATTAGCTTCAGTTTGTGGATATTAAGTCCGGTCAACTAATAAGTTTAATCCTATTAAGAAAGGAGATGACGTCTCTTGCAGTGGAGGTTGGTATAAGGTAAAAGTTCTAGATGTGTTAGGAGAATGAGTGGGTGTAGGAGATTTAAAAAGTGGAGTATATGGTAATAGTTGGGAAGGTGGGTCAGGTAATGATAAAGCATAATGAGATAAGTTAGAGGGAATAAAAGTCATACATGGATTAGCTTCATGAATTTCCAAGTGAGAAGAATTTTGATTGTCTATTACCAACCATGGTAAGGACATTGTAGACTTGACATTAGACACATGACATGCAGTTCTAAAAGGAAAAGAATTCTCATCAAATTTAACATTTCTTGCTAGATATAATCTGCCAGATTCTGGATCAAGACATCTATATGCTGAATGATTTGGTGATGTCCCTAAAAAGACATAAGCTTTGGACTTAAAAGAAAACTTATGGGAATTATATGATCTTAACAAAGGAAAAATTGTGCATCCAAAAAGTTTCATGGCTTGATAATTCGGGTGTTGTTTAAACAAAATGTGATGACGTGAATTTTGATTATTTGTAACAGAAGAGGGAATTTTATTTATTGAAGAAACAACAACATCAAAAGCATAATTCCAATATTTCATTGGGACTTTACCATATGCCAATAATGTTAAACCGGTATCAACAATGTGACAAATTTTTTTTTTTGAAAATTCCATTTTATTCATGTGTATGGGGGCATGTAATTCTATGATGAATACCTATTTCTTTAAAATATTTATTTAAAGATTGATATTCACCACCCCAATCAGAGTGGAAAGTTCAAATTTTGGTATTAAATTGGCGAAAAATATATGCTTCAAAATGTTTAAAAACTTGACATACATCACTCTTGTGTTGGAGAAAGTACATCCATGTGAAACGACTAAATCCATCAACAAAAATAACAAAATAACGATGTCCCAAAAATGTCAAAATTAGAGATGGTCCCCAAACATCAGAATAAATTATTTCAAAAGGAGCTTGGCTTGAATGTTGAACAGAATTAAAAGGTAATTTATGCAACTTGCCTAAGAAACAAGAATGACAAACTAAATTTGAAGAAACATTAGAATAAGACAAATGAAAATCTCTAACAATTTTATTTTCTAATCTATGATTTAGATGATCAAGGATAGCATGCCAATCTCCTGAAGCTGCACGAACGGTTGAATGAACTTGTTTAGGAACTTTTGTTTGGCATAGAACATAGATGCCCTTCTCACTTGGTCCATGAAGCAGAGTTCTCCGGGTTGTTCGGTCCTTTACAGAAAAATGGTTAATCCTAAATTCAAAGAAACAATGGTTATCTTTAGTGAATTGGTTAACCGAAATTAAATTTTAATTACTTTTGTAACATGTAACACATTATGTAAATTTAATAAACCTTTTGCACAAGGAAAATAAGTTTTGCTAATATGAGAAATTTGCAAACCTTGTTTGTTGCCCACATGGAGTTGTTGGGGGGGGGGGGGGGGGGGGGGGGGGGGGGGGGGGGGGGGGGGGGGGGGGGGGGGGGGGGGGGGGGGGGGGGGGGGGGGGGGGGGGGGGGG